>JAJJBR010000448.1:0-22074 GCA_022817965.1 Solanum lycopersicoides | reverse complement strand
TGGTCATTGTTATTTATGATGACGTTATTGGGTATATGTTAAAGTATCTCCATGTGTCTACAAGGCACATACCTTAGCTTTAAGAACTTTAAGAGTCTATATGAAGATTACAATTGTCTAAGAAGTTCGAGGTTCTATATTTGGAGTGTTATCGTTTGTTGGGTTTAATCATTTTTCAGTCTGCCAAAGGATCATACTCTATCAAGAGGACATAAGGGATCGGTACATCCGATCCACCACTAGAAATTCACCCATAAATGTAAAAACATACGTGGACATATGCAATGAATCATACTTCAAATCATGTCCGAAAAGAAGTGTTTTATTAAAATATATAATATATGATATATATTTTTGAAAAAATGACTAAGTTTCGAAAAATCAATTAATCTTATGATTTAAGAGAAATCGACTTTCCAAACTAACAGAGTCGCCACTTGATTTTTTTAATAAAAAATCAAGAAAAAACTCACAATTATTTTTCAAAAGATTTAAAACAGATAAAAATCAATTGAAAAGGGTTCGAAGTTCAATGTACATTCCGAGAAGGTGTTAGGCCCTCGGAATGCCCGCTAACTTGCGGTTGACCGGCGATTTGACTAAAAGACCTTTTAAAATAATTTTTCCAAATTATAACTAAGTAATGAAGAAATTCATTTATTTACTTGCTTATTATATATTATATACTTCTTTGCTATTATATTTATTATTATTACTCACTATCTCAAAGGAAAAATAATTAGAGGGGATGATCTTAGGGAAATAAATTTAAATGCTAACAAAATCTATAAACAAACTAAATAGTAAAAATAAATATTTATGAATATATAAATGTAGCAAGAAATGGCCATCCTTTGGAAAATAAAAAAATTCAACCAAAATGTTAATCGATATAACAATAAAAGTCAAATAATCAATAATAGAGGGAAGAAATATTAAATTTTGGGCCCTTGGCCCATATTCCAAATCTGAAACCTGTCCTATTCTAAAATGACCCAAAGTCTTGTCCATTTAGGGACCAGTTGGTCCTGCTGAATTGTTCCATGGGCTTTGGTTCCATTTTTTAAAAAAAAAACTGTGTATACGTTTGCTGTATACTGATGTATACGACTTTTATACAATCTGTTTTCGTGTATATTGAGATATATACATAATGTATGCTACCCCAGATCAAATTTCCAGCACCTGTATAAATTTGTCGACCTGTATATCGTACACTTCAACTGTATATCAGTGTATATGATAACATATCAGCCCCTTTTGAGCCTTTTGGAAACCTGCGAATTAATTCCCAATAGCATATTTGCTGCTTTCAACCTGCATATCATGTTTTCCAGGGGGCTGGACGACTCGGAGATATGAGGGAGATAAGTCCGTCATTGACTCAAAGAGGATCATGCAAAAAAAAATTAAAATAAAAGAATAAAAAATCGGACAATACAAATAACATCATAATTTATTCAAAAAAAAATGAGAAGTAAGAAATAAAAATATCACCTTCTCCGGAGCAGCGAACTAGAGACGGTACGAGCAAGAAACTTGTCTTCACCACGCGACTCGGATTCAGACGACAACCGGAAATTATAGGCAATATTTTTGACCCGAACACAACTTGGATGTATTTAATCTATGTATTCTTTGCCTTTTTTTTTTTTTTTTTTTTTTTTTTTTGCTTGAACTACTATGAATGTTCAATTTTTTTTTCTTTAACTCTCTTTTCACCCTTTTCCCCTTCTTTTTTTTATCTATATCAATGAAAAATATATAATGAATAATCAATAATCAATAATGAATAATGAATATTGAATATTGAATATTGAATATTGAATGTTGAATTGAAAAAATGAATTGAATTGAATTGAATTTTTGAATTTGAGTTGAATCATGAATTCCTCCCTCTTCTTGAATTCTTTAATACTTTCCTTAATCCCTTAATGAATTTCCCCCTTTCTTGAATTCCTTTTATTCTTTTATTTTTTCAAATCATGAAATGAGAAAGAAGAAGAAAAGAGAAGGTATTTATAGAAGATTTTTATGGTAGATTTAGGGGAAAATGGAATGGATTGGGATGAATTTGAATTTCAAAATTCAAAATTCAAATTCAAAAAATTACTTTTTTTTTTAGGAGGGCAAAAGGAATGGATTTTGGGATGAATTTGAATTTCAAAATTCAAAATTCAAAATTCAAAATTCAAAAATCAAAATTTCAAATTTCAAAATTCAAAAATTCAAAATTCAAAATTCAATATTCAAAATTCAAAAATTCAAAAATTCAAAAATTCAAAATTCAAAATTCAAAATTCAAAATTCAAAAATTCAAAATTTCAAATTTCAAAATTCAAAATTCAAAACCTCCCCAAAGTGTAGTTGAGAATTAGTGGGCTGAGAAATATGGAATGGGCTGCTAAAAATTGAATTGGATCTTGGCCCAAATATTTATCAAAGTTGAGTTAAGTTGGAAGTCTAAGATGGATTAAATTTAAGAAATAGCCAAATTGTGTTATATTAATAAATTTGGCTAAACCTTAAATAAGACAAATTAATATTAATTAATTAACGAGCTTCTTAATCTTAACAAAAAATAAAATAATTAATTTAATCGTAAACTTAGTGATTCAAAAATATAACATAAACTTACTAAATTTAAAATATTTTTGAGATGGTTTTTGAATAATCATAAAATATACTAATTATATACATAATTATGTAAGATATATATATTATCTAAAAACTATAAGAAATGGCAAAAAATATTCAAAATAACGCAAACTTTATATTTTTTCTTAAATTTAAAAACTAATTATTTTAAATTGTTTGAGAATTTAAGAAGCTAATGAATTAATTCCTACTGGGGAGGGTCAAATTTGGGTGTCAACAAGAAGTAGATGGTCAACATAAGAATATACGGAATCAAGGTCGAATAACACTAGATACTTTCTTCATAATGCCCATATCAATATTTTCATTCATCTGATTACATCCCTCAGTTTTATTTTATTATTAGCCACCAAAAATCAACTAGTCTGATCTCCATTATAATTTTATACATACTCGATTTACCAAACTTCGCGTACTTCTTACAGTACTCCACCAAAGTCAACACTCTTAATACTAACAAATATCATAACCACACCAATCATTTACCTTGCTCTCACACCATCACTAGTATCAAGGTGTTCTTAGCAAACACATTGTATCCTCAATTTTTTTTTTCAAAATATGGCTTTCTCTCTTTCCATTTAAGCATTACATGACATATATGAGCCACTCGATACTAATAACACTAATTTCAATTCTAAAAATACTTTTCCATCGAGGTAAAATAATTAAATCACACCCAATGTCAACTTCACGTAATTTTTCAGATACCAAATTTCAACTAATATTCAATATCATCATATACCATATACCAACACTAAAAAAATTCTTGGTTACTCCAATAATTCGGTATACTATAATCTCATAATCTCTGCCCACTATCAAATGTCTATGTAACACATCATAACAATTTGTATCGTTCCGTCAACAAAGTAGTTTTAGTCCCCTTGAATCTTCATTAATCATGTAAGATTGTAGGCTCACATCGTTGAACATTAATAAGTTACATATCATAATTTGAACTAGCTCGACATAACCACATGTAATCTCCCACACCTAGTTGCTTGTCACTCAACCAAAAATTTAATCTTTAGAAAAGTTGATGATGAATTCCTAATAAGTCTGTACCGAACTAGTTCACGTCTCATAGTCATATCTAAACTCATAGGCAAATATCAAAAAATCTTTCAACTACAAACCAAGTGTCTATATCAGAGTTTGATTCCTTCACGTTTCTTAAATTCTTTTCATGGTGCAAAATCCTAATATCATGAACATTTCAATACATCAGACTCTTGTTCCTTTTGTTTACTCGCTTACCAATTTTATCCTTTGATCAACACCACATGATACTTTTACCTTATCCTTTAAATCAAATCATTACTTGAAATTCCCCTTAGGTATAACAATCAAAAGTAACCACAATTACTATTCAAATTATTTTTAAGTCCTTTCAAATGCTTCTTACTCAATGTGATAGATCATTGGTTACCTTACTAATTCATACGCTGACAAAACACATTGCCATAAACCTAAACTCATTATGAAAAACTTGAATTGTTAATCCAGCTATGTAACCTTATCCTTTATCTATCAACATTAGTTCATACTTTGAAGACTCTTATGAATTGATCATGTATATCAACTTATAATTGACCGCCTCTTCATTGATCTTACAGTATCTTTCATTAAAAATTCAAATGTACGAGTTACCAACTCAAAATCACAAAGAAAACTTATCATCACACTCGAACTGAACGTCTGTAAACTCATTTCTCAAATTTTATCCAATAGTTTTTAACCAATATGATGAATCTGTGACACTGTTATCATAAGTAGAGCAAAATAGATAAAACCACGCGTCTTTGAAATTAATTCTCAACCCTTTAAATATACATCTTTAGCCCTTGCAATCAGAGTAAAAGTAATCTTGGTTGCACTTCCTTCCGAAGGCTACACTGCATTTCACTATTTTTTTTCATTAAGACTCTTGTTCATTTCAATTCTATTAGAGTGGTATCTCAGTACCTCCTATAACTTTTCATGCAACCATGTTATTGATCAAATAGTAACAAATCATAACATTAGATACTTGAAAGTCCTTATTACATAAAAAATCCATTTAACCAACAATCTTTATCATATAATTGCATCCTAATCACAATCCATCAAGAACTCTTATTACCATCATGCTCAGTTAGCTCTTGTCATCACCATAAAGTCAACATTTTCATCCATATGACACCTTAAACCCAGTTACCAATCAAATTCAAAGGATTAACCTAATTCTATGCATACTTTCTTACAAAAATTTACAATTGTGTTCACATACATATATTCTTTAGGACTTCCTTTACCCATAAGCTTATCATTCAAGTATCTATCCACTTTCTTGGGCCTTACGATGAAATCACTAGTCCTCATTTAAAAATCTCAAGATACACTTTACAACCTAAACGCATTAATAATGTACCAAAGATCCACCACTACGAGCTTACTTATAAACAATGCTTAACTCAAGCGTCCGTAGTAACAAACTAGTTGATTTCTCAAATATGAATACAATACTGAATCTCATTATATAAACATGTGATACAATTTATAGCTCCTTAAGTAGTTAATATTTTCACTTAACAATCAACAAATTGGATCTTGGCCCAAATATTTATCAAAGTTGAGTTAAGTTGGAAGTCTAAGATGGATTAAATTTAAGAAATAGCCAAATTGTGTTATATTAATAAATTTGGCTAAACCTTAAATAAGACAAATTAATATTAATTAATTAACGAGCTTCTTAATCTTAACAAAAAATAAAATAATTAATTTAATCGTAAACTTAGTGATTCAAAAATATAACATAAACTTACTAAATTTAAAATATTTTTGAGATGGTTTTTGAATAATCATAAAATATACTAATTATATACATAATTATGTAAGATATATATATTATCTAAAAACTATAAGAAATGGCAAAAATTATTCAAAATAACGCAAATTTTATATTTTTTCTTAAATTTAAAAACTAATTATTTTAAATTGTTTGAGAATTTAAGAAGCTCATGAATTAATTCCTACTGGGGAGGGTCAAAATTGGGTGTCAACAACTGTCCCTCATTTTACTTGGATTGATGCAAGAAATTTGAGGAAAATGAAATTGACCAAGCCAATTTTGACCGACCACATATCCATTTTTCAAGCAAGGGATTTGGTACGGACTTTATGAATTATGACCGAGCCCTGAAAATGGGTTTCCTACATATCTCAGGCTATATGAGAATTCAGGCCACTTGTAGTTCGATACGCTAGATTTAACGCACGATTTTGAAAGAAATCAAAAGTCATCTCGATACCGAGTTATGAAGGAATCGGGATGCTTGGGAATAAGATTTAAGAGGGAATGTTAGAATACAACCGAGTTTTCAACATTGAGCTCCCCTACATATCCTTAAACCATAGGAATCAGGCTGTTTGTAGTTCGACTCAATCGATTGAAAAGGAAATCTATTATGCTAGATGACCTTTGGTTTCGGACAAGTGACAAGTAAAATTGAGTATGAAAAGGAGACTTGTAACCTCTTAGCCATGAATGTGGCGCGCTTCACACCCATAATTAAGAGCCTACATGGACATAATTTTCAAAGCTCTTGGCGCATTGTCACTCAGATAGGGAACTTGCCTTCGGCAGATATCAAAATTTCTGGATGCGAAACTGAAACTGATAAAAATCAGAGAAAAACCCACATGCCTTTTGATAGGGGTGTGGTTTGATTGTGGTGGAAGTCGTTCCTCTGCTCGCGTCCTAAGAGTTTGACACTCCTCTTTGGACTATGTTCCAGTTCGCTGCTAAGAAAAAATTCCACGTTGTGCTGCATCCTTGTTGATGCCGCCCGCACCTGTGGTTTGATTTGAAAATTCATCCTCTTGGATGCTCTCGACAAAAACTGAAACAAATTGTTAGTAGAAAACGTAACTGGAAAGTGATAGTATCTCTTACGATGCTTTTCAGTTACTCTTGATGTGAAAGATGTCACATAAGTATGTTCAGTATATATCACTTTCGAATACACTATGTCCATTACAACACTTGATTTGCTGAGGATTCGGAGATGTCATTGCTTGTTTTATTCATGGCAAACTCCAGTCTCTGCAATGAGCTAGCTAGCTCAATAATTATCCAACTGTAACGAGGTGGATGACTCGATAATATTCCATCTGTAACGAGATGGATGCTCGATAATATTCCAACTGTAACGCGGTGGATGCTCGATAATATTCCATCTGTAACGAGGTGGATGCTCGATAATATTCCAACTGTAACGAGGTGGATGCTCGATAATATTCCAATTGTAACGAGGTGGATACTTGATAATATTCCAATTGTAACGAGGTGGATGCTTGATAATATTCCAACTGTAACGAGGTGGATGCTCGATAATATTCCATCTGTAACGAGATGGATGGCTTGATAATATTCCATCTGTAACGAGGTGGATGCTCGATAATATTCCAACTGTAACGAGGTGGATCCTCGATAATAATCCAATTGTAACGAGGTGGATGCTCGATAATATTCCATCTGTAACGAGGTGGATGGCTCGATAATATTCCATCTGTAACGAGGTGGATGCTCGATAATATCCTATCTGTAACGAGGTGGATGCTCGATAATATTCCAACTGTAACGAGGTGGATGCTCGATAATATTCCATCTGTAACGAGATGGATGGCTTGATAATATTCCATCTATAACGAGGTGGATCCTCGATAATAATCCAATTGTAACGAGGTGGATGCTCGATAATATTCCATCTGTAACGAGGTGGATGGCTCGATAATATTCCATCTGTAACGAGGTGGATGCTCGATAATATCCATCTGTAACAAGGTGGATGCTCGATAATATTCCAACTGTAACGAGGTGGATGCTCGATAATATTCCAACTGTAACGAGGTGGATGCTCGATAATATTCCAACTGTAACGAGGTGGATGGCTCGATAATATTCCATCTGTAACGAAGTGGATGCTCGATAATATTCCATCTGTAACGAGGTGGATGCTCGATAATATTCCAACTGTAACGAGGTGGATGCTCGATAATATTCCATCTGTAACGAGGTGGATGCCCGATAATATTTCATCTGTAACGAGGTGGATGCTCGATAATATTCCAATACAATTCAAAAATAGGAACCTGAAATGAAAAAATATATATATATACGAACCACTTATGGGGTGGATCGCCCAACAAAACTATATGCAAAGTCTTTGATTGGCCAATCAAAACACATAATGCACTTATGGGGTGGATACCCAACAAATTATAATTTTGACTCTGACAATTATCAAGAAACACGTACGCCTAAATTGCTACGCGATGAACATACTAAATTGACGTATATGCACGTCGAGACTACGATTCTCTGTTTAAAAGACAGAATTATCGAGGTGAATGACTTAATTCCTTCACATTAAAATTAAAGTCACTCTCGTTTTCCTTGACAAACTCAACAGAATTAGAGTTTATCGCAGTCATTTTCAATTGTTATCGAAAACTTATAATAATTCGATAACTTTGACTATCAAGGAAATATTGCGGTCACCAACATCTTTCTGATGTGATGGACTCGATGATTTTCCCTTGCAACACTTCTAAGTTAGTGTCACTTTTGATCATCTTCAGATTTGATGTCGATTCCATATATAATTGACTTTTATCAATACTATCACCTGCAAAGCTCGACACCAAACATTAGTATCGATGATGAAGTAAAGAATAAAAGTAAAGTTGAGGAACTAGATTGAGTCATTTGGCTTATCGAGATTAGGCTATAATGCGCCCAACTGTAACTTTGATCATGACTCGCCACTAGCGACCCTCTCACACATTGTTTCTTAAAACTTTGAAATAATCTGTCAGCGTTTGTCTTCAACATTCCTGCAAAATAAGATTAAAAAAAATTGCTTAAAAATCTCTTGAGGCAACATAATGAATAGAGATAAAATGAGATGCAAGGTTTTCTAAGTTTTGTTGATGAGGCCACGATGGGTGCAAATGACGACTTTTGCCACTCTGGACGTCTTTATATAGCCATTTTTGTGACTTCGATGTTCCTGCATCCAAAGAAAAATTCTTAGTTTGAAAGACTGATTTGTGTTGATCTTGTCTCCACGCTCCTTCATGCGGTTGGCTTACACGGTCGCCCGTCCTTTGGAAGACAGTCTTGATCTGTCTCGATTTGAAATATATTTAACTCTAGTAACTTGCTTTATTAATTCTGAGGTTGCTCATTCTAGAATTTTGAGGCCCCTCCTCAAAAATCTGTCCCAGTTTGCCTCGATAGTATAAGACTTTTAACATCGGACATTGTTGTGTGGAATTTTTGAGATCATCTCAAAAATTTGTCCCAGTTGCACATTTCAACATGATTCTCCATAAAATATTATCTTGGAATTTTGAGATTCACCCAAAAATCTACCAGTTGTATTTTGGTATTTCAGTGTTGACTTGTTGAAGAAGTCCATTTTCAAATGAATTTTTGAGATCCTCTCAAAAATTCTGTCCCAGTTTCCATTATAAAGAGAAATAGAAATCTTGCTTGGAATATGACCGAGCCATTGTGGCGCCTACGTATCCCGTTGAAGCGGGAATCAGGTCAAACGTAGTTCCCCCTCAAGGTTAACAGTATAAGAAAATTTACAAAGAAACCGACCGAGGCCGTCATAGGCCGCCTACGTATCTCATTCTTGAGAATTCAGGTCAGACGTAGTTCATTACAAGGGAAGGTGCGACAAAATGGACAAAAAGATTTAATGAGCATTTTCAAAAGAAAGATAACAATAACTTTACATGTAGGATTCTGGCCGACGTTGGGCATACTTCCTTTCAACCATTTGATGATGAATATCTTCAAATGACTCTGTTCAAAGATATTTGGAAAGGCTTAATCAATATTGATCAAATTGTTGTTGATCATGTTTTGAATTTTGTGCTTGAGGGTTGAACAATTCTCTGTGTCGTGTCCAGCGGCTCCAGAATGATAAGCACATCTGTGGTCAGCTCTGTAAAATTTCCCCAAAGGATTGACTGGTCTTCCTTCTATAGGATAGAGCATACCCATTGCTTTCAACCTTTCATAAAGTTGAGTTTGAGATTTCCTTATTAGTGTAAATACTTTAGGAGCCTTCCTAAAGTTTGGACGGGGAAATTTTTTCTGATTGACATTATGATTTTGATATTTCCTTTGGGAAGCTGACCGCATATGGGTAGTCGTGACCATACCTACCTCCTCTGTTTTTCCTTTTGATGTATCGATATCACTAATTCTGATATCTTTTCCATTAGCTCGCAATGCGGTAAGGTTGGTGACTTTTCCAGTCTTGAAACCATCTTCAAGAGCTTCTCCCACTTTGACAATCTCGACAAATTTTTGTCCCATCATACACAACATTCTTTCATAGTACTCAGGCTCTTGAAATCGAATGAACATTTCAGTGATCTCACGTTCGGACATGGGAGGTTGAACTCTTGCGGCCTCTTTTCTCCAACGAAGAGCGTACTCTCGATAATTTTCTGTAGACTTCTTTTTGATCTTCTCCAAGTAATAGCGATCTGGGGCAGCTTCTACATTATGTCCAAATCTGTTCGTGAAATCCTTTGCGAGTGCATTCCAAATTTTCCATTGTTTTAGTTTTTGTGATGTAAGCCACTCCAGAGCTTCTCCACTTAGACTTCGACTGAAGAGACGCATCAACAATGCTTCATTTTTGCCAACTCCCACGAGTTGATCACAATAAACCTTTAGATGTGTTAAAGGATTTCCAGTTCCATTAAAAGTGATGAACTTTGGCACTTTAAACCCTTCTGGAAGATCCAAATTCGGATGAATGCATAAATTTTCATAATTCAGCCCCACCTCTTCTGAAGCGTAATCAAATTCTTTTATCACTTTCGCAATCTCTTCCTTTATGATCTGCTTAGTCTTTTCCTCTTTGGCCCTCCACTCCTTCTCCTTCTCTTCGTAGTGGTCAAGTTCGAAATATGCAGTGTAGTGAAGATGTGGTTTGGTTCGAACTGGGATATTAAAAGTGACTTTCGGAGGTAAGGGTTGAGAGTTTTGTGGATTTTTATTGTCTATAGAAGTGGTCTGATACATGAAAGGGGGTGTTTGATGATTGTTGACGTTTAAGCTCTGAAATGGAGGGAGTATTTGAGATTTATTTGTGTTTTGATTTTGAAGAGGAGGAAAAACTTGAGGATTGGTATTCAGGTTCTGAAAAGAATGCGATGTTTGGTATGAAGTGCTGGCGTGATGAAAATTTGACGTGGTTAGGTCAATGGTGAAAGGATTTTGAGTATGGTTGGAGGGTGGATTATTTTGGACATGTTCCGAATTTGAAGTCAGATGAGGAAAATGGAGTGGAAGTCTTCGATTGCCTAGAGTGTTGACATCGACAGTCGGAATTGACGAATCTGATTTTTGCTTCAGCTCAACCCTCAACTCAGCAATCTTATGCATCAACTGTGCAATTAACTCATTTTGTTCAACGGCAGGCGATTGAACTATAGCAATTTCACTCAGGCTGGTATTCTCATTATTCTCAGTTATTCTTCTTCTTTCTTTCAATAAATTTCAATTGGGAAGCTAATCTTTGAAAACTTTGAATGTTCAACAACTAATCAACACAAACCAGTTTTGAGTACCTGACAAAGAGAAATAACTCAAACAACAAATGTGTTAGTTTGTGTATGCAGTAGGTAATACAAGATATCACACACAAAGCTGTAAGCACACAAGAGTCGCTTCATTTGAAGAAAGACTAGCCCACATATATATAAAAAAAATGATTAGATAGACAGGAATTTGTCTCTCTGATTTTTAGATTTGTGAGTGAAAAATGTCGACCTGAGTCGGGACAAAACCGATTGAATATTTTATTGTCGTACTTCTGGTTTTTGACTGAGATGTAACTCTAATTTCTTTGTAAGAGTTGAAAAAGATAAAATTTCTCAAAAATAGAGACCGAACTTTGAAAGGTTGTCTACGTATCTCACAAAAGAGAATTCATGTCGTACGTAGTTTGACCCACTTGAATTTCTTTTGATTTGAAATGATGAATCTTTTTCTGATATGAGAGTAATATTAAAAAAAAATTAAGTTCGATTTTTTTTGAGAAACTAAAGACTCGAAGAGTATTTGGATGCGCTTTTGATAGTGACTTGATATTTGTGCTTAGGGGTTCTAAAAAGTATTTGAAGAAGAGTGAGCTAGAATATCTCCAGATAAAACAACATATTCACATAAGCAGTTATAGCACATAAACAAATATTGCGCGTTCTAAACAAATATGTGACCCTTTTGTGCCAAGGGTAGGCCTAGCGATTTGAGGGATGTATACGTCATTTAAAATATTTCATTGCCCCAAAACTCAAATTTATACAAATTTATGAATAAAACTTAAATGGGGATACATAATTGGGGAAAACGGGATACAAAATAATCAGTCCCACGCAGGGGTACAATTCTGAACTATGATTCCATAGAAGGTCCTTCCCTCTTCATTTCTTCTCCTCTCCGGGTTCCCACGTCTTAGACTAGTAACTTGTGAGCTCTTTGTTTGACTAGAATAAGCTACAATGTACTCCCAATCCCGAGGACAATGATTTCTTCATATGATGTATACATCCTTCAAATTTAAACAAATAAATATGATCGCCCGTTCAGGACGTAAGCCCTTTTGGACTCAAGGTGGTCTATCTAATGGGCCCAACACTCCTTGGGTGTTGGATCGTCCTAGTTCAAATGCTCCTAAATTCGGAATTTTATTTCACTCTATCTTAGTTTAACTAGGAGTGGGTTGTATTTAGAGTGGAAAGGGTAGCCCAAGCGGACAACTTGGGCTGGGACAGTTAACGATCGTTGACTATCAAGTAGCCAACTACACTCGTTAGGGTGCCCCGAGAAAAAATTTTGGTTAACGAACGACTGCGAACCCGCATAATCGTCCTTTAAGTGGAAATGAAAATAATCGTTGTTTGACGAAAGATGTTATGCCATGAATGCAATGCCATTTATATAATTTAAACAAATTAATCACATATAAGCAATTTAATAATAACAATTAGTCAAAATAGTCAAATCCTTTTGGTTAGATTTTAATTATTCCCCAGCAGAGTCCCATTTCTGTTTTATTAAAAATATATAATATATAATATATATTTTTTGAAAAAATGACTAAGTTTCGAAAAATCAATTAATCTTATGATTTAAGAAAAATCGACTTTCCAAACTAACAGAGTCGCCACTTGATTTTTTAATAAAAAATAAGAAAAAACTCACAATTGTTTTTCAAAAGATTTAAAACAGATAAAAATCAATTGAAAAGGGTTCGAAGTTCAATGTACATTCCGAGAGGTGTTAGGCCCTCGGATTGCCCGCTAACCTGCGGTTGACCGGTGATTTGACTAAAAGACCTTTTAAAATAATTTTTCCAAATTATAACTAAGTAATGAAGAAATTCATTTATTTACTTGCTTATTATATATTATATACTTCTTTGCTATTATATTTATTATTATTACTCACTATCTCAAGGGAAAAATAATTAGAGGGATGATCTTAGGGAAATAAATTTAAATGCTAACAAAATCTATAAACAAACTAAATAGTAAAAATAAATATTTATGAATATATAAATGTAGCAAGAAATGGCCATCCTTTGGAAAATAAAAAAATTCAACCAAAATGTTAATCGATATAACAATAAAAGTCAAATAATCAATAATAGAACTTTTGAATCGAGGACCATTCCATCAAGATCATCTACTAACAATTGAACTTTTGAATCGAACCTTGGAAGATCTACGAGTGATTATCAACCACGTACTAACCCATCAACCCAGTCTGAACTAAGATTCAGTGGACCATAATACAATCATCATGACAAATCTTTTCTCACATAACCGGATAACCTTCTTAACCAATATCGACCACAACCAGAAGTTAACCTGAACAAATTACAACACACTTACAATGCTTAAACCATCACAAATCTTATCGTGATTCCCTTTGCACAACACAATGTTTTCACGAGTTTAAGCTATAAAATTTTAAACTTTAGACATCGAGTGCTCATCAAGGAAAAATCAAACTTATCCAACCCCAAGAAGAAAATGATTAAACCCAACAAACGATACACTTCAAAATATAGAACCTCTAACTTCTTAGACAATTGTAACTCTTCATAATAGCTCTTATATAAGTTCTTATAAGCAAGGTTGTGCCTGTAGACACATTGAGATACTTTAACTATCCCAATAACGTCATCATAAATAAAATGACCAAGTCTGCCAAAGGATCATACTCTATCAAGAGGACATAAGAGGATCGGTACATCCGATCCACCACTAGAAATTCACCCATAAATGTAAAAACATACGTGGACATATGCAATGAATCATACTTCAAATCATGTCCGAAAAGAAGTGTTTTATTAAAAATATATAATATATGATATATATTTTTTGAAAAAATGACTAAGTTTTGAAAAATCAATTAATCTTATGATTTAAGAGAAATCGACTTTCCAAACTAACAGAGTCGCCACTTGATTTTTTTAATAAAAAATCAAGAAAAAACTCACAATTATTTTTCAAAAGATTTAAAACAGATAAAAATCAATTGAAAAGGGTTCGAAGTTCAATGTACATTCCGAGAAGGTGTTAGGCCCTCGGAATGCCCGCTAACTTGCGGTTGACCGGCGATTTGACTAAAAGACCTTTTAAAATAATTTTTCCAAATTATAACTAAGTAATGAAGAAATTCATTTATTTACTTGCTTATTATATATTATATACTTCTTTGCTATTATATTTATTATTATTACTCACTATCTCAAAGGAAAAATAATTAGAGGGGATGATCTTAGGGAAATAAATTTAAATGCTAACAAAATCTATAAACAAACTAAATAGTAAAAATAAATATTTATGAATATATAAATGTAGCAAGAAATGGCCATCCTTTGGAAAATAAAAAAATTCAACCAAAATGTTAATCGATATAACAATAAAAGTCAAATAATCAATAATAGAGGGAAGAAATATTAAATTTTGGGCCCTTGGCCCATATTCCAAATCTGAAACCTGTCCTATTCTAAAATGACCCAAAGTCTTGTCCATTTAGGGACCAGTTGGTCCTGCTGAATTGTTCCATGGGCTTTGGTTCCATTTTTTAAAAAAAAAAACTGTGTATACGTTTGCTGTATACTGATGTATACGACTTTTATACAATCTGTTTTCGTGTATATTGAGATATATACATAATGTATGCTACCCCAGATCAAATTTCCAGCACCTGTATAAATTTGTCGACCTGTATATCGTACACTTCAACTGTATATCAGTGTATATGATAACATATCAGCCCCTTTTGAGCCTTTTGGAAACCTGCGAATTAATTCCCAATAGCATATTTGCTGCTTTCAACCTGCATATCATGTTTTCCAGGGGGCTGGACGACTCGGAGATATGAGGGAGATAAGTCCGTCATTGACTCAAAGAGGATCATGCAAAAAAAAAATTAAAATAAAAAGAATAAAAAATCGGACAATACAAATAACATCATAATTTATTCAAAAAAAAAATGAGAAGTAAGAAATAAAAATATCACCTTCTCCGGAGCAGCGAACTAGAGACGGTACGAGCAAGAAACTTGTCTTCACCACGCGACTCGGATTCAGACGACAACCGGAAATTATAGGCAATATTTTTGACCCGAACACAACTTGGATGTATTTAATCTATGTATTCTTTGCCTTTTTTTTTTTTTTTTTTTTTTTTTTTGCTTGAACTACTATGAATGTTCAATTTTTTTTTCTTTAACTCTCTTTTCACCCTTTTCCCCTTCTTTTTTTTATCTATATCAATGAAAAATATATAATGAATAATCAATAATCAATAATGAATAATGAATATTGAATATTGAATATTGAATGTTGAATTGAAAAAATGAATTGAATTGAATTGAATTTTTGAATTTGAGTTGAATCATGAATTCCTCCCTCTTCTTGAATTCTTTAATACTTTCCTTAATCCCTTAATGAATTTCCCCCTTTCTTGAATTCCTTTTATTCTTTTATTTTTTCAAATCATGAAATGAGAAAGAAGAAGAAAAGAGAAGGTATTTATAGAAGATTTTTATGGTAGATTTAGGGGGAAAATGGAATGGATTGGGATGAATTTGAATTTCAAAATTCAAAATTCAAATTCAAAAAATTACTTTTTTTTTTAGGAGGGCAAAAGGAATGGATTTTGGGATGAATTTGAATTTCAAAATTCAAAATTCAAAATTCAAAATTCAAAAATCAAAATTTCAAATTTCAAAATTCAAAAATTCAAAATTCAAAATTCAATATTCAAAATTCAAAAATTCAAAAATTCAAAAATTCAAAATTCAAAATTCAAAATTCAAAATTCAAAAATTCAAAATTTCAAATTTCAAAATTCAAAATTCAAAACCTCCCCAAAGTGTAGTTGAGAATTAGTGGGCTGAGAAATATGGAATGGGCTGCTAAAAATTGAATTGGATCTTGGCCCAAATATTTATCAAAGTTGAGTTAAGTTGGAAGTCTAAGATGGATTAAATTTAAGAAATAGCCAAATTGTGTTATATTAATAAATTTGGCTAAACCTTAAATAAGACAAATTAATATTAATTAATTAACGAGCTTCTTAATCTTAACAAAAAATAAAATAATTAATTTAATCGTAAACTTAGTGATTCAAAAATATAACATAAACTTACTAAATTTAAAATATTTTTGAGATGGTTTTTGAATAATCATAAAATATACTAATTATATACATAATTATGTAAGATATATATATTATCTAAAAACTATAAGAAATGGCAAAAAATATTCAAAATAACGCAAACTTTATATTTTTTCTTAAATTTAAAAACTAATTATTTTAAATTGTTTGAGAATTTAAGAAGCTAATGAATTAATTCCTACTGGGGAGGGTCAAATTTGGGTGTCAACAAGAAGTAGATGGTCAACATAAGAATATACGGAATCAAGGTCGAATAACACTAGATACTTTCTTCATAATGCCCATATCAATATTTTCATTCATCTGATTACATCCCTCAGTTTTATTTTATTATTAGCCACCAAAAATCAACTAGTCTGATCTCCATTATAATTTTATACATACTCGATTTACCAAACTTCGCGTACTTCTTACAGTACTCCACCAAAGTCAACACTCTTAATACTAACAAATATCATAACCACACCAATCATTTACCTTGCTCTCACACCATCACTAGTATCAAGGTGTTCTTAGCAAACACATTGTATCCTCAATTTTTTTTTTCAAAATATGGCTTTCTCTCTTTCCATTTAAGCATTACATGACATATATGAGCCACTCGATACTAATAACACTAATTTCAATTCTAAAAATACTTTTCCATCGAGGTAAAATAATTAAATCACACCCAATGTCAACTTCACGTAATTTTTCAGATACCAAATTTCAACTAATATTCAATATCATCATATACCATATACCAACACTAAAAAAATTCTTGGTTACTCCAATAATTCGGTATACTATAATCTCATAATCTCTGCCCACTATCAAATGTCTATGTAACACATCATAACAATTTGTATCGTTCCGTCAACAAAGTAGTTTTAGTCCCCTTGAATCTTCATTAATCATGTAAGATTGTAGGCTCACATCGTTGAACATTAATAAGTTACATATCATAATTTGAACTAGCTCGACATAACCACATGTAATCTCCCACACCTAGTTGCTTGTCACTCAACCAAAAATTTAATCTTTAGAAAAGTTGATGATGAATTCCTAATAAGTCTGTACCGAACTAGTTCACGTCTCATAGTCATATCTAAACTCATAGGCAAATATCAAAAAATCTTTCAACTACAAACCAAGTGTCTATATCAGAGTTTGATTCCTTCACGTTTCTTAAATTCTTTTCATGGTGCAAAATCCTAATATCATGAACATTTCAATACATCAGACTCTTGTTCCTTTTGTTTACTCGCTTACCAATTTTATCCTTTGATCAACACCACATGATACTTTTACCTTATCCTTTAAATCAAATCATTACTTGAAATTCCCCTTAGGTATAACAATCAAAAGTAACCACAATTACTATTCAAATTATTTTTAAGTCCTTTCAAATGCTTCTTACTCAATGTGATAGATCATTGGTTACCTTACTAATTCATACGCTGACAAAACACATTGCCATAAACCTAAACTCATTATGAAAAACTTGAATTGTTAATCCAGCTATGTAACCTTATCCTTTATCTATCAACATTAGTTCATACTTTGAAGACTCTTATGAATTGATCATGTATATCAACTTATAATTGACCGCCTCTTCATTGATCTTACAGTATCTTTCATTAAAAATTCAAATGTACGAGTTACCAACTCAAAATCACAAAGAAAACTTATCATCACACTCGAACTGAACGTCTGTAAACTCATTTCTCAAATTTTATCCAATAGTTTTTAACCAATATGATGAATCTGTGACACTGTTATCATAAGTAGAGCAAAATAGATAAAACCACGCGTCTTTGAAATTAATTCTCAACCCTTTAAATATACATCTTTAGCCCTTGCAATCAGAGTAAAAGTAATCTTGGTTGCACTTCCTTCCGAAGGCTACACTGCATTTCACTATTTTTTTTCATTAAGACTCTTGTTCATTTCAATTCTATTAGAGTGGTATCTCAGTACCTCCTATAACTTTTCATGCAACCATGTTATTGATCAAATAGTAACAAATCATAACATTAGATACTTGAAAGTCCTTATTACATAAAAAATCCATTTAACCAACAATCTTTATCATATAATTGCATCCTAATCACAATCCATCAAGAACTCTTATTACCATCATGCTCAGTTAGCTCTTGTCATCACCATAAAGTCAACATTTTCATCCATATGACACCTTAAACCCAGTTACCAATCAAATTCAAAGGATTAACCTAATTCTATGCATACTTTCTTACAAAAATTTACAATTGTGTTCACATCCATATATTCTTTAGGACTTCCTTTACCCATAAGCTTATCATTCAAGTATCTATCCACTTTCTTGGCCTTACGATGAAATCACTAGTCCTCATTTAAAAATCTCAAGATACACTTTACAACCTAAACGCATTAATAATGTACCAAAGATCCACCACTACGAGCTTACTTATAAACAATGCTTAACTCAAGCGTCCGTAGTAACAAACTAGTTGATTTCTCAAATATGAATACAATACTGAATCTCATTATATAAACATGTGATACAATTTATAGCTCCTTAAGTAGTTAATATTTTCACTTAACAATCAACAAATCTGTTTTTATATACCACTAGTACCATATCTTGAAAGTTCGTTAGACCCACCACTAAAACACATCATACACTCTTTATACATATACGTGTCTTTCATTCTCCATTTGGAAAGCCACGTAACATCTATCTTCATCACATTCTATTGAACAGGCCGACAAAAGGTTTTGTCCTCCATTTCTTTGGCATATTCTACAATGACAGCTGCAATTTGAAGGTATTTTTTTCTCATTTCTTTTTCTTCTTCTTCAATTTAATAGATTTGAATTCTTAATATTTGATCTTCATATATTTTCTCCTCAATTAAGTTTTGATTTTGAAATTTTCTTCATCCGATTTCTACATGTAGCTCGAATATAGTCGGATCTGAACAACGAATGAAAAATATGAGGAAGATTTAAGGAGAAAATTTTCAAAATTGACCACAGTTGAATCTGAAATTGTAGGATGCGATTCTTTAATTATAGATGTGTATTGTAATTTGAATCTCTTTATGCATGTGCATTTTAATGGGCATGAGTAATTAATTCTGATAATTGTTTCACATAATGCTTTAGAGGACTAACTACCAATTTATTGCTTGTTTTAGAATATATATATCTCACATGAGTACAATTGATGTTTCTCTGATATACACAAAATAGGTTTCCTGCAAAGAGTACATTATGTAACTAGGGGTGTGCATTCGGTTTTTCGGTTCGGTATTATACTATTCGGTTTGGATTTTCAGTTTTTGGTTTTGAAGAAGTATAATCCAATCCAAACCAAAATAAGTTTGGTTTGGTTTGGTTTTTCTCTTTTTGGTTTGGGTTTTTTCGGTTTGGTTAATCGGTTATGTCAATAATTAGAAACATAAAAAAGTTATATTTGCAATTTAATTTATATATATATAATATTGAATTTCTTAAATATACTTTTTAATATAAATCACAAGTAAAACATTAAACGTAATACTTAAAAGTATATCAATTATAGATGTCCAAACATAAGAAAATAAACTAAATCATAACAAAAATAACTAAAAAGGGACAAAAGTGGTTAACTCCAACTTAATTCTATATATATATATATTTCAGTTTTTTTGGTTTTTCGGTTTTTATTTTTCTAAATTCGAAACCAAATCAAAAAATCAAACAAAATAAATTATAAATTCAAAACCAAATCAAGAATCCAAAAAATCAATCCAAATTAAAATTCAGTTTGATTTGGTTTATTTTTTTGGTTTAATCCAAATAGTGCACACCCCTATGCACAACTATAATCTTGGTGAATTACAATTTTCTTTATCTTAAAATGGTTGCAATTGAAGAGTAAGAGTAGATAGGCGCAAGGCATGCCCAACAATTAAGAATTCAACTCTATTGTGTGGCCTTTTTAAGTAAAACATGAATATCAATAACTCTGCTTTTTTCTTTTCTTTTGTGTTATGTGATTATTCCTACAATTTTGTAAGCTTGCTTTTCTTTGATATGACCATTCATGAAATTTTAGCAAACTTACTTAGCAACCATGTTTTAGAGACTTTTGAGAGAAACTTCACACTAAACTTTTAATTATACTGTTGCAATATATAATATAACAAGAATGAGATAATTACAATCTATTATTTAGCTTTGTTGGCAAAATGGTGAATTTCTTGCTATAAGAAATTTACAGTGCTTGCAGTACTCCATTTCCCCAAGCTTCCTTAACTGTATATCAACATAAAGAATTATCTCAAATATCTCAATCATTGTTATCTATTTATGTTAATTACTTTATACGTACGTCATATTTGCACGTGAATTAAATGATAGGTAATTTGTCTATTTCTATTCTATTGTTTGAGTTGCTTACTTTCACATTACTAAAATAATTTGTTGAACAAATGACGTCCACTCTTTAACAAGATACGTCACAATCAACCATAAATATTTCGTTTTTACTATGCTACACATCCACGATATCACTATACGTGGCTTTAATCCCCGGCCAGTGATATCAATGAAAGTATCTATGTTTATCATCAAGTCTCTGTCATCATCAAATCTCTTAGTCGGTTTTTGTGACAAATGGGTAAAAGAAATTGTCCATCTTTGTGAAATTGCTAATTGTGATTGATATGCATTTGACAGATATAAATTAAATAACGACAAGTATTAAAATGTATATATACATTCTTGATCCTTCCTTTATCCATGCATAATTTTCATGTCCATTATGCGACTCTTACTACGTTTTTATCCAATTTCATTCTCTTTTAACTGAGAATTCATGAGAAGGGAAAAAAGATTGATGCAATAGGTAAGACTAAGAGCACAAAAATTATAACCCCCAAAATAAAAGACACAAACCAAATAATTGATGTGTAACATACCAAAAATAATTTGTCCTCCATGACTTTGAACACTTCACACAGTTATTATGTTAGATCACATATATTGTTTGAAATTGATCAGGGGTGTGGCTGAAGAGGTGTAACATTGTTCAAATTTTTATTGTAAACTATTATATAACTGGGTAAATCAATCTATCAATTCTGATTGCTTTCTTTTAGGTTTCACTTTGTGTTATTGTGATTCAATGTGTTCAACTTTCTTGACTTTGGGAAGTGTTGCTCTTCTATTTTCTTTGATTATTATCACTTAGCTTCTTGATTTTATCTGTTTCTTAATTGTTTTTTTAAACAACAAAAAATTGTTCAACTTGCTTTGATTGTGTTGCTTAGCCTCTTGATTTTTCTCTCTGTTTATGCAAATAAACCTAGCTTCATATATATGCAAATAATATGAAATTGTGGTGCTAAAATTCCTATAATTCAATTAGTCATTGAACTAGGTTCTCCTTTGAAAAAACAACAACACAAGTTCCATGTACCATTTCAATTAAGAGGCAAAATAAATTATTGATACTTCCTTACTTATTGATTTCTTTGTTACCTATTACCTTGCATCAATCAGATATAATTTTATCCCCTCATTTGTTTTTCACAGAATGTTTTTGAAGATATAAGCAAGCCCATTATTTATTACCTACAGGTGCTTTGTCAACCACAACTCACACAACTACAACAATAACAAGAAGAACCA
>JAJJBR010000447.1:0-24224 GCA_022817965.1 Solanum lycopersicoides | reverse complement strand
ATTATAATATTTTTTTCTTCATTATTGATTATTAATACTTATCTCAAATAAAAATTACAAATCATTAAAAGATTTATTTTGTTTATTGTATTAGTAATAAAACTATAAATTAAGTATTAGTAATAAAACTATAAATTAAATATGCATGAGACTACGACCTGTAGATCCATGAACTTAAGCCCTGTAAGCTTATGCATTGCCTTGTACCGTATAAAATGTCTCGCGTTATGCCACACCTTTTAAAACATTGGTACGGAATAGAGCTATTTTAGTATAATAAAAGAGAAAATAAAATTACCAAAAAATGGAGGAAAAAAAGTAACAACATGATTACATAAATTGATTATTGTTATACAACATTATATTGAAACTAACGATAATACGATACAATAGGTAACAACCATCCAAAACAAGAGGTAAACAATCTCCAATTTATCACTTAGATTGCATAATAAAATCCTTAAAATCATGCAAATTAGCAATTGAACCAACAGGAAAATTAGCATTTCTAAATTTATCACTCAATTCTTTAACTCTATTATGAACTTGTTTATCCTCCATTAATCTCTTAATCCCTTGTATAATCTCATCCTTCTTAACCTTTTTCAACCCAATATTTTCTCTATTTGATGATACCATATAACCAATCTTGAAATGACACACAATTAATTTTGCATTATAAAAATTGTCACCTCTAATTGGCCATGCTAATAAAGGTACCCCTTGTCCGATCGCTTCCATAGTCGAATTCCATCCACAGTGAAACAGACATCCGCCAGTCGACGGATGACTAAAAATCAATAATTGTGGGGCCCATCCATGTATAACCAAACCCCTATTCCCAACTTTATTTTCCAAATCACTAGGATAATAATAATCTTGATTCTTGGAAATCACCCATATGAAATTTTGACTTGATAGCTCTACTAGTGCCTTTGAAATTTCTTCATGTTCTTGTAAAGTTGGTAAAAGTTCACTACCAAAAGAGATGTAAATTACTGAATTTGGTGATTTTGTGTTTAGCCAATTGAGTACTTCATCTTCTGAATAATTTGATTTTTGAATTGAATTATTAATTGTTCTAATTTCTTTGTCATGAATTAGGGATTTTGTGGATGTAAGTGACCAAAATTTTTGTGGTAGAAGGCCAATTGCATAAATTGGAAGTCTTGTTTGTTGGCTAAATATTCTAAAAATGTGTTCTAGTACATCATCATGTGTGTTCACAAGAATGGCACTTGTAACCTTCACCTATTAGAAAAAAAAAGAAGAGAAGGAATATGAAGACATAATTGTGAATGCGATAAAAAATATCAGAAACACCTCTAACTATATGTAAATTTCTGACTATACGTTTAAACCACTACTAAAAAAGTCATATGCATTTAAGGGTGTGACTCTAGTGACTAGAATCACGATGTTTCAAGTTCAAAACTTAGAACAAGGAAGGTGATTCTTCAGTCTGTCCTACCTTTGGTGGACATATCATCGTTATAGATATCTATTGTTATTGGGAGGTGGCAAGTCGAGGTGCGCGATAGGTGACTCGGATATTACGGTCATGAAAAAATTATTTATTTTTCATTAAAAAAATGTTAATGGGGCTAGCTATTCTCACAAATATTTAATTTTGTTCGTAATTTTTTCATACAAAAAAAATTAGAAAGTTTCCGATTTCAGTGAGAATGTATTTCTACCATGTTTTTTTAGTGAGCTGCTTCGGTGGAAGACTAACGAAAAAATCATATTCTAAAAAACATAAATTTTCTATTAATTTACAATGAAAAAAATCTTTATTTCTAATAGTTAACTGTATGATGAAGAGGAGGTGGGGTGGGGGCTAGACCTTTGTGAATTTATTTTTTCCACACTTTGTTATCTAAGTAGTAAATTTAAAGTTTAATATTATAATGTATATTATTATTTTTAAATAATAATAATATAGCATAAAAAAAGAAAAATATATCGCGTAAATTAATATTGATTACCTCTTGGACCCAAACTGGCTCATCACCAGGTTGTGTTGGAAAAGATTTTTTCTTTGTACCAATTAATGGTTCCTCTGATGAGTTATAGTATCTCCTCACTATGTCACCATAATCCATGGCCATTTCTTCGGGTAAACCCGGAAGAATCCGGGTTTCACCTGGTTAGAAGATAACAATAATTTAAAAATTATATAATATTTATTTGTTTTTACGCGAAACATAAATATATTGTATGTACGTAATTATTTGTGTACCTTGATTTTACCCTAATTACTTCATAGATATAAAGAGATATTTCTGAAAAAAACTTTCATTTAAGTAACACATACGAAGGTAAAATAAGACATATTGTCTCCATTTCACAAAGAATAATCTAGTTTAACTTGACACGAAGTTTAAGAAAATAAAGAAAATTTTTGATCATGTGTTCCTAAATTAAAGTGATGTTAAATGTACAAAATTGTCCTTTAATTTTGTGGTCTTAAACATGCCACGTGAAAAGTTGTTACCTAAAAAGGAAATAAGGTGATTGAGGTCATTCTTTTTTAAAAACGGACAGTAACAAATAATAGAGAAAGCGTAGTACACCATACACACTAGAATAATGTGATAGATAGTAGGCTCCAAAGACGGACCCGCCCCTCTAAGTGGGTGTGCACGTGCACTGAAAAAAATTAATATGTATATATATTTTATAAAAATGACAAATTTTAGGATATAATTAACGTGCACCTATGAAAGAATAGAGTGTTATTGTGCTACCGATACAAGATAGTGTTAATACTATCTAACCATCGAGCCTACCCCATAAGAGAGCGTCAATATTGAACTATTTTCTAACTTTCTATCTAACTAATAGATATTAGATCATGTAATTAGGATTTGACTATTAAAAGTTAAATTTATCGATAAAATTTAAATTCTAAATACGCTAACCTGGTTTGATGAACTCTACATCAGCTTTCCAAGCAGCATAATCCATAGAGCAAGTGAAGCAGCACTAAAAGGGGAAAAAGCCACAATAGGCACTTGAAATTTGGTAAAAACATCTTTAAAATATGGTAAAATCATTATATCAACTATAGCACAAAAAAATTTCAACTTATTATTTTAGTCACATTATCATTATTATTTTTTCACATAAGATTCTACACCTTGTCTCATTTGTTTGTAATAATCATAATAGGTTGCGGGTCGAATTTAATTTCGGGGCGGGGTGGGGGCAGTATCGGGCATCAACATCCGTTACGTTAACTAACGGATGTTGAGCCAGGGAAGAGGAAATGGAGGGGCGATATCGGACGATAAAATAAATGTAGTTTTAAAATAAAAAGAAGAGAGTTTTTTACAAAGCTCAGTTAAGGGCAAGACATGGCCTTGCCCAAAAAATGGAACTACTAGAATCTCTCCAATAGCTTTCTCCATATCGTTTATGAAATTTGATTAGTTTTTTCGTATTTATTCTTAAAAAACTTGAATTTTCTTCGGTGGTAAACGATGTGATGACACGTATACGATTACGTGTCGAAAAATAGGAAACAAGTGTCATTTCCTAGGTGTAAAGATTCATGCATGCAAATTCCACTTGTACTATATTGTATTTTTTTGGTGTTTGTAACGATGAAGTAAGCCATTAATGTCGTTTTACACAATCAGTGCATTAAGTAGTTGGGAATTTTATTATATCGTAAATTATTGATTTCGTTTTTGAATTATTGACATTTTTAATAACATTTTAAACATATTTGAAATTTGTATAATAAGTGATTTATATTCTTATAGGAGCATAGACTCTTAATAAAAAATTGAGAAAGTGTTAAAACAGTGAAATTTATAGGTGTATTTCACTCATGTTGCAAATCGGAGGAGTATAAATTTAAGTTCGGTTAGTCACTTAATAATTCGCGGCCGAGTTTAGGGATATTTTCAATACTTTTCTTATTTTTTCCCATTTTAATTAAATTGTAAATATTCAAGACTTAAATTTTATGATCTTAGATTAAAGATACGTAGAATGTATTGTATATTCGTTTATAGTAGTCATAATCACGCTAACTAAGAAATTAAAGAATTGTCAAAAAAGAAGTTAAAACTGACTTTAAAAAGGTGGACTAACAAATTAAAACGGAGGGATATTATATTTGTAATGTATTACTATATATATTATTTTGATGAATACAATGTTAATTTAAATAGATTATATCTTTTTCTATCGTTACATACACACAGTACTAAAAATCCGAGAAGTATTATTAGCATCATAGATGGACGAAGGGTATATTACAACCTTTTGCGATAGTTCAGAGACATTTTTGACCCTTTTCCGTATAATTCAAATTCTCACTTTCATTCAAACAATGTTTACCAAACTAAAAGAAATCAAAGCATGTTAACAACTGCAACTGTAAATGCTCTTTTTACTTCTACCTATGCTCCCTACTATCTGTGGGAAAGGAAAGAACAAAGGCCAATGCTATGAAGTGTACAATGTACATTGCCACTTCTGGGATAGAAAAACATTGTGCTCCTCAACATGTTGCTTAATCCTTTGAACCTGCAAGAAATCGATACACGACACACGTGAGAAGTTATTCGTGTTCTCTGGATTGCAGTAAAAGGTGGATACATGTATGTTACGCGGATTCATTTATGGTATATATCGGATATGAATGTGTGGAAGTATCCATATGAAGGTACTCAACACTGGCAATGTCATGGTTGCAAAACAGTTATAAATGACAGCAATAGAAATAAAAGATGACAAGTTTAATATGTGGAGTTCAGTATGGGAACAAATGATTGCAGATAGAGTAACGGCTTCGTTACTTCAGAATATTAACAGTTTAACACAGATTCAACATAAGACTATATATAACACAGTTTCAGTGAACCAGAAGGAAACAGTAATCATGTTCAACGATCCCCGAACAAAGTCTTGAAGGAAACAGTGCTAATAGAACTATGATTGAAGGGATTCTAAAAAGTTGACAAAAACATTGATATCGTTATCTAGCTTTCAGATTATACCTAATAAATGTAACAATCTTGACCTAAAAGATTCATACATAGGAAGGTAGGAGTTATGGCCCGTTCCTCGTCCTATCTAATCCGCCATCTACCCCCTCAACACACACACTCTTTACTTCTTCCCACTTTTATCACCAAAATGTCGTCTAGAATTGACTTTGTGCTCCATGAAAAACGAATATAATTGGTGAGTACTTCTTCAATCATAGTAACATAAAACAGTCGGAGATGGTCAATGTTGGAAAAAAGTGGTTGATATGATTGTAAAATGAAAAATCAATCTTAGTTGCAAATTGCACACCAATCCGAACCAATAACCATTTTGACTAAGGGTAATCAAGTTCCTTCCTCAACAATCACATTTGATGACACCAATATTACGCTGTTTAAGGAATCAGAACAAAGTAGCATGAAAAGTCTAATCATGGTTTAACTGTAATACAGTACTGCTTCCATTTGTGAGCACTCTGTAGCATACCTTTGCAAGGATGAAATAAGCTATTGATGCCTTGTTTTAGACGATCCACGCATTGATCCGGAAAAGACATTTTGATTGGCATTTCAGACGAATCTACCGCCTTCCCTACTGATTCTTTGACCCTTATGCTTGAAAAAGACTGAATCACTCTTTCTTGGAAGCCAGCAATACTTGAATCGAGGTAACACCGACTGTCTTCCATAATGTTTCTCATGCTTTGTAGATCAGTTGATCGAGACATCTCAATAGCACCACTTCTGGCAGCTGTGAATGCTACGAAAGGGTATACGGGTAAATCAATAAATCAACTTCAACAGTAGTTTCAAATCTCAGACAGTTGGCAATAATCATCAAATATAAACAAAAAGTAACAGAAATGTAACGTCCAAATTCATTAAGAATCTGAATATGAAAAGTTGGTTATTCTTACCATTGTAAGGACCTGTGTAAATGTAATTGGCAGGTAGACCAATGCCAACGCCGAGCAGAGAGAAGCCAACGCTGAATCCAACACCACATCCAGCTCCAACATAACCAATAGCCTCAGGACCAAATCCAGGACCCCATCCCACCCCACAGCCAACGCCTATTCCCATGCCCCAGAAGGCTCCATATGTAGGATGCACTGGATTCCATCTTTCGTATCTCCTGAACAGACCCTTTATAATCATCTCTACCTACAATCACAAGCCCATAAGTCTATCAAATTCTGTTGAGAGATACCCTAAGATTACGAAAATGGAAATGCTAAGTCTGGAGGGCAAATTTTAACTCCTTAAGCTTTCTAACAGTCTAATCTGGAAGGCAAATTTTACTTCCACGGGGTTCTGTGTCTTACTCCCTCCATCCCAGTTTATGTTGTTGTGTTTGACAAGACACAAGAAAGACGTCTAAAACTTGTGGTCTATAACAAGACATAGACGTGACTATAAATCATCAATTAAGGGTGAAATGGGAAGTTTAAAGTTGATTCTTTTTTCTAAATAAACATGACTTTCTGTTTTGGACATACCAAAAAGGAACTACGACACATAAGATGGATCACGAGTGTTCTCTTTCTCAATCTTTTGTACTGATTCTCCCCACTCATCCCAGTTAACCATCAAGTTGTGGAAAAAAAAGGAGCTATTTCATAATAACTTGAAAGTTCAACTAGAAAGTTAACACCCCTTTATCCCTAGTTCTATTTGTGTACACAAACCAGAAGATTTTGCTAACTACTCCCTTACCAAATGAAACACAAAGGAAGATTTCAGTATACATGGTTCACACAAGCTATCCTCTTAAGAGCAATAGAAAAAACCCAAGAACAAAAACAGCGCAAATTAGCGAACTTTAAACAATGAAAGCTCATCAAAGTAACCAGCAATACTTAGAAATGAAATGAACAATTCAGTATACTGTACTTAATTCACACAAGTTATGCACTTAAGAAATTGAGAAAACCCCAAGAACAAAAGAGAGTAAAAAAGCTTTCTTTTAAACAATGAAACCTCAGAGTAAGCAGCAACACTTAAAATTGAAATGGATAAATCAGTATACTTGATTCACACAAAGTCATGCTCTTAAAATATAGAGAAACCAACAAGGATTGTGGTGGAA
Organism: Solanum lycopersicoides; assembly: GCA_022817965.1. Taxonomy (NCBI): domain Eukaryota; kingdom Viridiplantae; phylum Streptophyta; class Magnoliopsida; order Solanales; family Solanaceae; genus Solanum; species Solanum lycopersicoides. Next base: position 17,129 of record JAJJBR010000447.1, on the reverse strand, counting down.
TGGTAAGTATTCCTTCATCCTTAACTAATAGGTCTAACGTTCGAGCCCCTTGGTACGGAGTCGCCTTTGTTAGGCAGGGTAAACCGGCACAAATCCGGATTTAGTCGGGCTCCAATGAGGGTAGCAGACACCGAGTGGGAAACCAAAAAAACAATAATTTAGAGAAACCCCAAGAACAAAATAGCCCTCTTTTATACAAAGAAACCTCAAAATAAGCACAACACTTAGAATTGAAATGGACAAATCACACAAAATTGTGCTATTAAGGAACTAGAAAATACCCAAAAGATCAAAATAGCACAAAAAGCCCCCTTTTTTTTTTAAACAAATGAAATTTCAAAGCAAGCAACAACAACTAGAAACCAAATGCACACTTCAATATAATTGATTCACACAAGTTATGCTCTTCTAAATTAGACAAAAACCCAAGAACAAAAATAGCCTAATTTAAACAACAAAACTTCAAAATAAGCAACAATACTTAGAATTAAAATTGATAAATTTTGTATCCTTGATTCACACAAGTTATATGCTCTTAAAAATTAAACAAAAACCCAAGAACAAAAGAGCACAAAATACCCTTTTACATAAAACAATGAAATAAGCAAGCATCAACACTTAGAAATGAAAAAAATTACTAATAAAAAATTATAGAGAATTAAGTTTCTACCATGAAAGGGTGCTGCTCATTAGCAGACTCTCAGAGCCGTTTGGTAGGAGGTATTAATTGAAATAATCCTTGGATTAAAATTTAGTCCTTTCAATACAATGTTTGGTTGCACAATTAAACTCAAGCACACCTAATACATGGATAACTTAATACATCATATGTGGTCTTATCTAATACCAAGGATATCAAGGGATTGCTAATTCAAGGTTTACTAATACTTGGATTAGGAAGCAAATGACTGAATTGCCCCTGATTTTCTTTTATACATCCTTTAGAATTGGCAAAGATATTCATGTTATTCTACTCGGAATACTTTGTCCTATTTTCATCAAGTGATACAATTTCGTTCGTATTCAAATTTTAACTTAAAAGGAATTTTTCGCTCCAAAACTTTTGCTACTGTTTTCATATCAGCAGTTGGAGCTGGAGTTCTTGGCCTTCCTAACTATTATATGATGTAATGTGATGCTATGATTGTTCTTTCCCGGGCTTGTTTTTGCATCAGTTACTTAATTTTCATAGCCAATACTTTAGCACACTTGTTCAATCATTCAGATCCCAAAAGCTTGTTCTATGTAGTCTTTTTAGCATTTCTTGTTTGTCTTTATGAACCTGGAAGTACTTTAATTTAATTTTATTTTAATGTAATTAGGTAAGAAGATTATTACATTTGAAAGCAAAATAGATCTAGTTGGCTACTATTTTTTTTTCTTGTTTTGCTAAGAGAGGAGGGAGGTAAGAATTGGTCATGGGTACCTCAAATAATTTCATCTCGTCTATGACATGAGACTTCCTCAAGTAAATTAAAGTTTGTTTAGCACTTTACATTCAAGTTTTAAATCATAATGAATATGGTAATTACATGAAATATATAACATAATAATTTAAGGGTAAAATTGGAAAAAAGTTTATTTTAGAGTTCTAAATCAAACACAACATTAGGTTAGAAAACAATGAACCAAACACTTGATAAAAATAATCCATGTATTACTAATCTCTGCATTACTAATCCCAGCATTACTAATCCCTGCATTATCAATCTTTGTACCAAACGACCCCTCAGTGCAATGTTCTCGAAGCTCCGAGGAAACATAATTTGAAATTGAAATTTTGTTAATATAGTAGTACTACCTCTTATGGCCAAAATTGATTCAATGTCATCTATCCACGAGCCAGAATTTTCAATTAAAAAATTAAAAATTTTAAAAAATTGATATATAAAGTAGTTAAATAATATTCGATATTTATATTATATGTACATAAAAAAAACTATTTAAATCATATATAAATTATATAATTTTTCACCGTTCGAAGAAGTTTTAGTTGAACACCTCATTCTATGGTGGCTCCGCCACGAGATCTATACATAATATATACATAGTATAAAGTACAAAAAGAACCCATGATTTATTTTTATTTTTTAAAAAAAAATTATTCAATATTTGATACTTTAATCTAAATAATTAAAAATTTATTTATTTTTGGGTAGAGCGACTTTATTTCGTAATATTTTAGCTTAGGATAAAAATTTTGAGACGACAAAAGATAAGAGATGTTGAGTACTTATATCATAGCAACAAGTTCTAAAATTATGTGAGTCTAAGAACAAATCGAATAAGGTAGCAGGTTGGATCGTTACAATTTTGAATATTCTAAAATTTCGACTTTAGTGATAAGTTATAACCGGTGAAAAAAAAATATATTATAGAAGGTTGTTTAGTTAGTTTATGAAATAAGGTAGACTATTAGAATCACTTTTATATTTTGATTATTTAAAAATTTATATCTCAAACTTGACACTTATTCCTTCTGAAACGACTGATAAGTTAATCACAAAATTATAATTACAACGTTATAATTTCAAAATAACTTTGTTTGCGAACCGAACTAAAATATCATATAAGTGAAATATTTTTTTAAAACCTTATAGATAAAGCGTTTGGACAAACTTACCAACAAGGGCAATATAGTAAATTAACCATGGTCTCCAAAAAACTTATAGATAAGCCTCTTACAAAAATCTTGAACTAAAAAGCCTCACCACAACCAACCAATTAAAACAATGTGAAGAAGTTGTAAAGCAAATCTAGTGAAGAAGTTCAAAAATAATAATAATGGAAACATGTTCATTTCCAAGAATTGTATTATCCCCTTTAAATCCACTTATCTCAAAAAACAAACACTTTCAAATTCCCAAATCCAAACAATTACATAAAAAAATCACACCTCTTTTTGCAACACTCAATTCTTCTCCAAAAGGTTTTGGACCTTCCCCTAAGAAAATTACCAAAAAATCCAAGAAAATACCAAACCAAGATGAAGATGATGATGACGATAACGATAATGATGATAATGATGATGACGATGAACAAGAAAGAGGAGTTATACCAGAGATAGTAACTAATAGAATGATAAGTAGAATGGGATTTTCAGTTGGTATTCCTTTGTTTATTGGTTTATTGTTTTTTCCTTTTTTTTATTATCTTAAGGTTGGTTTAAAAATTGATGTACCTACTTGGGTACCTTTTATTGTGTCATTTGTGTTTTTTGGTAGTGCCTTATTGGGAGTTAGTTATGGGATAGTTTCATCTAGTTGGGATCCAATGAGAGAAGGGTCAACTTTGGGTTGGAATGAAGCTAAGAAGAATTGGCCTGTTTTTTGGCAATCAATTAGTGGGGGTGGATCAAGAAAAAAGTATTAGGTGTTTTTGGACTTTTGGTTATGTATCTTTTATTAATATATAAATAATGGGTTTAAATTTTGATCTTGTTATATAATAACAATGTAATTTGGATTGCTTATTTGTGATTTAGGTTTTTTTTTTTATTTGGGGGTATGTAGTCGACTTATAGTAATATTTAAGTTGTTTACATATGAGTCCTATCAGATTATGATGATCTAAAGGCATTGGATTTTTTGTTATGCATCTTTCATTAACGTAATGTGTTTAAATTTTGATTTTGTTTTATAATAACTATGTCATTTGGATTGCTTATTTATGATTTAGGTGTCTTTTTTATTTGGGGGTATGTAATCGACTTATAGTAATATTTAAGTTGTTTACATATGAGTCCTATCAGATTATGATGATCTAAAGGCGTTGGACTTTTGGTTATGCATCTTTTATTAAGATAATGTGTTTAAATTTTAATCTTGTTTTATAATAACTATGTCATTTGGATTGCTTATTTATGATTTAGGTATTTTTTTTATATGTGGAGTATGTAGTCGATTTATTGTCATGAAGTAATATTTAAATTGTTTACGTATGAGTCCTATGAGATTATGATGATTTAAAGGCATTGGACTTTTGGTTAAGCATCTTTCATTAATAATGAAATGTAATGTGTTTAAATTTTAATCTTGTTTTATAATAACTATATCATTTGGATTGCTTATTTATGATTTAGGTGTTTTCTAGATATGTGGGGTATGTAATCGACTTATTGTCACAAAGTAATATTTAAGTTGATTATGTATGAGCCTTATGGGATTATGATGATTTTAAAGGCATAGGACTTTTGGTAATGAATCTTTTATTAATGTAATGTGTTTAAATTTTGATCTCGTTATATATAACCATGTCATTTAGATTGCTTACTTGTGATTATTTAGGTGTTTTTCTAATTTGTGGGGTATGTTGAATTTTGCATAAACGATGTCGATTTATTGTTACAAAGTAATATTTAAGTTGGTATGTATGAGTCCTATGAGATTATGGTGATTTAAAGGCTTTACTTTGAGTTTGAAATTTATATTGAAAGAATTAGGGCTTACTTTTGGCTATGTAATTCTCTTTGAACATGTCTTTTTATTATTTTGATATCGTTATAAATTTCTCGTGTTAGATTATTTTTTATAAAGAGGTGTTTTCTTGATTTGTGCGGTATATATAATTTTGCACGAATAATATCATTGATTGTCAAAAAGTGATTTTTTAAAATTCTTTATGTATGAGATTATGATTATTTAAAGACTCAAAATTATTCAAAAAATACAGGAGCAAAACAATAAACCTATTGATATTTGAAAGATCCAACAAATTCTTCTAATGTATCATTAATAAGAACATTAACCTAAACTATGCCACAATAGACTAGATGGAATTGGGCTGGGCCTTGTAGTATCCATCAGTTGTACAGAAAGAAGCCCATTTGTTGACTTGGGTAGCTACTAAGCCCAGTAAGGGATATTAGACTACAAAGAACAAAAAGGCTAAATGAAAATAGAGCAACTTTCACATATAGCAAACATAAAAATCATATTTGTATTTTATAGCTATAGCTTGCATAATTGTGTTCCATAACAAATTTTATGTTTGCTATGGAGCTTTTGATTTGTATAATTCGCTAAAAACGTTCATTTTATACAAATTGTTTAGTTTTGTATAAATTCATTTATACATTGTAATTTGTATAATAAATTTTGAATTTGTATAATTATAAGTGTATAGGACGAAAATATATGTATTTGTATTTGTATATACACTTTTCTTTCACTTCATACAAATACAAACGCATTTTATACATTTTATACCGAACTGTATAAAATGACTAATTGTATACTGAAAATAGTTAATTGTATACTAAATCAGATGGCAAGAAAAGGTGATGTTTGCTGCAAATTACAATTAAAATAAACTATGACCACAACATTTAAGTTGAATTAATAATTTGTTGTTTCATACAATTTTCCCATGAAAATAATTAGAAGTAAATAAAACTTTAGTAAATCCAAATGCTCTTAACTTCTAATGAAGTGAAGTTATATATACTGATAGATCAAAAGTATTGCCAATCATCATGTTGATAAATTCTTCATTAGATATAGTACATGTATATACCAAATAGACATATGAAAGATTTATTGCATATACAATGAAAAAAGATACATAAACTTTTTTAAATACACCAAATACATCTAATAAAATATTATTTAAAATATTTTAGACTGAGATACATAAAATTAATTTCAGATACATATAGAAGAAATCATGTTTTCATTCTTAACCCCAATGTATCGTTGTCGCGTAACAATAATGACATTTGTCGATATGCTACCGCCTGTTTACTAAGATTATCATAGATTATTAATGTGTGCATTCTATTATCGCGGAAATATTCCCCCATGGCACACCCAGAATATGGGGCCAAAAATGTCTTCTATGCAAAAGAACAATTAGTTAATAGAGATAGAACACACCACTATGAATTTATCAAAAATAGACTTGAAAAAAATTCTACCATAGCTTCGATGACAAAAAGTTTGTGGAGTCTTGAATGAATGTGAACTGTTTGATCGATCCATGAATTAACTTCAAAACTTTTCTTTATAATAGTTACTTCAATTTGGTCTAGTTAGAAAGGATCGATACATAATATGGGAGATGAGAATTAAGATAGAGTAGCTGATTTGGAATGAAAGAGTAAATTAAGGAGATAATTAATTAATCCCAGTTTTTAATGCATTTAAGTATCTGATTGTATCTTTAATAATATATGATATAAAATATTCAAAATGATAATATATGTAATTGTTTGAAAGTAAAAATAATGTTAGTGTATATGATAGTGATGTATGTCTAATAAGATGTTTGTCATAAAGAAAAAATAATATTATAAATCACTAAAAATATTATTATAAAACTAAAAATATTATTATAAAAGATACTAAAATAAGAACTTCATCAACACAAATTTGTTATTCACATCATTGCTTTAATGTTTAATGATGATGTTAAACTATAATTAGCCAAACCAAATATGAATTAAAAGCATTGCATGAAGCCAAGGGCACATGACAGAATTTTGTTAAGCCTTTTGCCACAAGGCAAAGACAACATAGTACAACTATTGCAGTGTGTGTTTTGCTTTGGCTTACAATTATTGGTAACACATAAATGTGGACAAAAATCTGAACAAGGCAATAAAGAGAAGGTAGAGTTGACATAATTGAAAAGTATTCCTCTCACCCCCATTCAAAAATATACTGTTTTCGTTCTCTCATTTTACGTGACACTATTTGACTTGACATAATATTCAGAAAAAAAAAGAGACTTTTGGTCTAAAATCTTTAGATATTTGTGTGGTTGAAAATTATTTTATTAAGAGTGAAAGGAGAATGAGATTGAGGAATAATATTTTTTGTGTTTGGTATTCGAAATTTACTAATCTGATTGATTTGAGCTTGTACCAATTTGAAGCGGTGAAATTAGTAGATAAAAACATATGTAATTCACCTAACTCTCCCAAGTTTGGGCAGGTAAATGCTCAACCTATTTATTAATTCGATCAATTTTAATTCATTCAGTTCAACTCATTCAAAAATCAAGATTTAATGACGTTGAAAATGAATTGTATTGAACTTAAGTACCCTTCTCCCACTTCAAAGGCAAAACTTGTTATACTTAAACTTATGCTCATGGAGAAAGTGAGGTCAAAAGTTAAAAATCACGTATTTATATTGATCATCTCATAAGATTTTTTTCCCTTCAAAATAACCTTTTTGTTTGATATGTTATGTAAAGTCATAATAATGATTTTCTTTTATATCTTGGTAGTTAAACAACTTATAAGAAAACAAATGACAAAAAATTAAAATTTGGTAAGAGTTATGCAGATTGATTTGTGAACGCAATGTTCGCTGTGATCTAACTCATATCAGTCAAAGTAACTTTTGAAAACTTCTATAACACGTTAATTTATTAGTTTAGACCATTTGATCCATGACTTGACTCAATCCGCTCATTAGATTCGTTCAAATTCAACTCAATCCATCCATTTAACTACTACGAAAAGATAAATATTATCGAGACAGTTTCACCTATTTTTAACTATTCCACCCCTAGCTCTCATGAGTGGTCCATTCAAATGTTGGATTATGAAGAAACAAAGAAACAAATGACAGTTTGTTCACCCCCCAAAAATGGCAATGGACAGCATGGGAGTATTTGCCAGACAAGAAGTTAAGTATAGGAAGCATAGAAAAGAGAACATTGGAATATTGACTTTTCTTTTCTTGCCTAACAAGATTTTGCTCTCTTTAAACAATTGTAGCTTTCACTTTTAATTAATAAAAAACGAGTAAGAAAGTACTGAAAATATCTTTAAATTCGTCATAAATTATTAGATTTTTAAATTATTGACGGTCTTAAAAATACTCATATTTGCTTGACTAACTGAACTTAAATACACCCTAATTTGCAACACGAGTAAAATATAGTATCCCTAAATTCTCGCCAAGTTTAGAGATGTTTTCAACATTTTTCTTGGCTTTTTATTAAGAGTCTCACACTCCTAAAAGGTATGAGAGCACTTATTATGTCATGTGACAGATCAGAGTTGTATATAAGTTTATTTATTATTCAAGTAAGAGTATTTTTAAGGATATCATAGTTTAAGAATGAAACCTAAAAGTTATATCGAATTTATGGATATTTTCAATACTTTTTTCTAAAAAAATTAACATGATTTAGTGTAAATATGAAGAAAGTTTGTATTCATTACTTGCTAATTGCTACTCCCTTTCTCCAATAATACTTGTTATGTTTTTCTTTAGAAGTTAAACTATATTAACTTCAATAAATATTTAAGATAATTATTTTTATCATATTAATACTTTTAAACACTTGATATTTATCAGTTACTTTATATTTATTTACCCAAAAAGGAAAAAATATCATTTTTGATATATACATTTTGATTAGATACAACCACCTTAATTATTTTTTAATTACAAACACTAACTAAAAGATAACAAAAGAGAGACATAATGATTTGTTTCTTATCTGATCTAGTACAGATCATATTCTTAAAATACCTTAGTCATTTTCATAAATCCCCACCAAAAATAATTAATAAGTTTAACATCGATATGAACTGTGATGGACGAATAAAATTTATTTACTTTTAATTAAATATTTTATATTCAAACATAAAAAAATAATGTTGAGGGCTTATACTCAAAAATAAAGTTATCAAAATATGAATATAAATTTAATGAAACTCTAATACATTGCTGAATATCAGGTGAAAAAGTAAAAAGGAAAATTATGAGGTTATAAGTAATGTAAATTTTTATTTTATTTTTATATGGCCAATGCAAAACACTTAAAACTCAAAATAATTAAATATCCAACCCTAATTTAAAAGGCAAAAAAAAGGGGTTAATCCCACCTTAATATGATGGTTCTAAGTAGCCATTTATCTAGACATGTGGGACCCACATGTCCACCATGAACAAGACCACAAAATACCCTTTTGGTCCAACAATGAAACCCACCTAAAAGTCCAAACATTTTATACGTTATTTGATAGCTAATTTGGAGATAAATTATGAATATATTAATTGTATATAATTTATAATATAGAAACTCAAATAATCTAACACATATATAGTTAAGTTATGAGTTGTGCATAATTTTATATTTATACCTAATATTAATTGAACCTTATTTAGCCAATTTTTTTCGTAACTAATTTATATATTATTGGGATAAGATACAAGTGCTTTCTAGATTACGATCGAAATCTCAGAAATATGTCTTACCTAAGCTAAAACTCTATAACCCAAAACTCATTTTGAAAATTTATACTCCCTCCGTTTAAAAAAGAATGACCTCCTTTCCTTTTTAGTATGTTTCAAAGAGAATGACCTCTTTTTTTTTTGTAACAATTTTTCACGTAGCATATTTAAGGCCACAAGATCAAAGAGCAATTTTGTACATTTAACCTAACTTTAATTTAAGACCACAAGATTCAAAAGTCTTCTTTATACTCTTAAACTCCGTGTCAAATCAAACTAGGTCATTCTTTGTGAAACGGAGGGAGTATACCTTTTCGCTAACGTGACGTATTCCGTGACTCCATATAGTTAAGACGCGTGAGAGATATTTGAATGTCACTTAAGCTAAAAAGATTACAAATTTTTTATTAAAAAAATTAGAAGAGGTAATAGAACCTTTGATTTAATTAGGATCGCTATGACATATTACTATAGTATTAATAATATTTTCATAACTGTAATCAGCTATCGAATGACTTTATTAATGCACAACGTACCACTCAAGCAATGCAACAGTACCTCTTTATACTCACTGTTTATATACACGTTTTCCGTTGGATAACGACACAAATAGTGTTGACGGCGTCACGTTCCTCTATAAATTCCTTTCAACACTTCCCACGAGTTGTTTATCTCCCTTTTTTGTCTCCGTTTTAAAAATACAGATATTTTCCGGCGAATTCGAAATCTCTTTACCGGCACCGGAAAATTAACCGGAGTACTACTGAAGATTTTAATCCGACGTCGGATTTTTCGCTGTTATTTGATTTGATAACTCAACGATTTGCTTAAGGAATTTTAGTTTTCCCTGCAGTTTCTCTCGTTGTTCGTTGAATACGTGAAGAGAATAGAGCAATTGCTTTGTTCGCCATTTTTACCGGTGAGTTTCAGATGATTATCAGCTCCGGTGCGTAGCCATTTGAGGTATGGATTTTCCTAATCCGTCTGTTTAGAGAGTGAGAGCGGATTTTCCCCGATATTTTTCGCTGTTATTGATTTGATATTGGAACCGTTGTTTAAGGATTTTCCCCTGTATTTTCTCGTTTTTTTTGAATGTGTAAAGAGAATAGAGCAAACGTAGATTGTTGCTCTCTGTTTAGAGAGTGAGAGCGGATTATTCGATATTTTTGCTGTTATTGATTTGATATTGGAACCGTTGATTAAGGATTTTCCTCGTTTTTTTGAATGTGTAAAGAGAATAGAGCGAAAGTTGATTGTAGCTCTGAACGGCATTTTTACCGGTGAGTTTCAGATGATTATCAGCTCCGGTCAGTAGCCATTTGAGGTATGGATTTTTCTGAGTGAGAGCTTCTTTTCAATGTTTTCACTGTTATTTGATTTGATATCTGTACGATTTGCTTAGGATTCCCCCCTGCATTTTCTCGTTTTTCGAATACGTAAACAGAGTTGAGCACAATCAGATTGTTGCTCCGGACGCCATTTTACTCGTGAGATGATGATTTGAGGTATGGATTTACCGATTACATCTTTTTCACTCCATGTGATTATGTGACACACTATTGCTATTGAGAGTGTGAGCGGAATTTTCGATATTTTAGCTGTTATTGATTTGATATGGAATTTGAATGGCGTGCTTAAGGATTTTCGCCTGCATTTTCTCTCGTTTCTGAATATGTAAGTGAACGGAGCAAAGCAGATTGTTACTGTGGACGCCATTTTTATCGGTGAGTTTAAGATGATTATCTAGCAAGCTCCGGCCAGTAGCGGTTTGAGGTATGAATCTTCCAACTCCATTTTTGTGACACTATTGCATTGCTTTTACGTGCACCTCACTCTATCTCCCCCTCATTTGTACAAATATCGAGTTAACTTTAGATAGTGAAATTCCTATTGCAGCTACGTTTTTTTCACTAAAAAAGATTTTAAAATAAAGAAATTACATGACTCGAGATCGTGTTAAATTTGACAAGATTCAAAAATGAATTAATGAGAAGATATGGTAGTTAGGAGGATAATTCTTCATTGGTAGAAAAGTCAAGATATCATCTTTTGTAGGTGAAATTTAGGTGAACCATAAATTGGTTTCACAAGGTAAATCTTGACATTTTTGACATATTGTGATGTCATGGATGACATCAATAGGAAGAATTCACTCCTATAAATAGGTAGCTCCTAATTCATTTGTAACACACCTCTCACTTGTCTTCTCATCTCCAAAGGCATTTGTTCTTCTTTCTCTCTTGTAGTATTTCACTTGTACTCTTTTGGAGTGAAATAAATATTGGTTGGTTGTGTCTGAGGACTAGGCAAAAGAAAACAAAAGTTTGCCGAACCTCGTTAATTTTTGGTGTTCCTTTTGTTGTTGTCTCATTTACTATTTATTAGCTACATTTAGATATAGCAGTTGTGATTCTATCACTCTCTATATATTTGGCTTCCGCAACAATTGGTATCAGAGCCAAGGTATTATCTGAGTATGCTCTGTGGTTGCAGCATAGTCTGAACTTCCACATCAGAAAAAGATTTACTTTGGTCTTTGCATTGTTAGCTAGTAAATAGTATTTGTAGTAAAATGGAAGACAAGAAAAATGATGAGTCCACATCAAGTGTCAATAATACGTCATCATTGGCATCTTCGCTTATGACAAGAATTGTGTCAAATGCGAAATTTGCAGTTGAAATTTTTGACGGGTCAGGACATTTCGGAATGTGGCAAGGCGAGGTCCTTGATGTTCTTTTTCAACAAGGGCTAGATATTGCCATTGAAGAAAAGAAACCAGACGGTGTAGGAGAAGAAGATTGGAAGATTATCAACCGTGTTGCTTGCGGTACCATTCGATCTTACCTTGCAAGAGAACAAAAGTATCCATACACGAAGGAAACATCTGCAAATAAATTATGGAATTCATTGGAGGAGAAATTCTTGAAGAAAAACAGTCAAAATAAACTTTACATGAAAAGAAGACTGTTACGCTTCACTTATATTCCTGGTAGCACAATGAATGATCATATCACCAGCTTTAATAAGTTGGCGACAGATTTGCGGAATATGGATGTGACTTTTACGGATGGAGATATGGCCTTAATGTTGTTAAGTTCACTTCCCGATGAGTTCGAGCATCTTGAAACGACTCTACTGCATGGGAATGATGAAGTATCTCTCAAAGAAGTTTGTTCTGCCTTATACAGTTATGAACAAAGAAAGAGAGAAAAACAAAAAGGCGGAGAAGCAGAAGCACTGGTTGCGAGAGGTCGTTCTCAAAATCATATGAGAACGAAGAAAGGGAGATCCAAGTCAAGATCGAGACTCAGCAAAGATGAATGTGCCTTTTGCCGAGAAAAAGGGCATTGGAAGAAAGACTGCCCAAAGTTGAATAGCAAAGCCAAACCAAATAATGGGAAGGCTGTCATGGATTCAAATGTGGCTGATTGTGATGACTCCGATTACTCACTAGTTACAACAGATCCATCCAAATCATCTGATGTATGGTTGATGGACTCAGCTTGTAGTTATCATATGTGTCCCAATCGGGACTGGTTTATTGATTTACAAGAAGGAGAATGTGGAGTTATTCACACTGCAAACAATAATCCTCTTACCGCATATGGTGTTGGTTCAATCCGATTAAGGAACCATGATGGATTAAGTAGAACATTAACAGATGTTCGATATGTACCAGATTTGAAGAAAAATCTCATTTCTGTAGGAGCCCTAGAATCAAAGGGATTCAAAGTCATTGCAGATAATGGCGTGATGAGAATATGCTCTGGTGCACTGGTGGTAATGAAGGCAATTCGAAGAAATAATAACATGTACCACTATCAAGGTAGTACAGTTATTGGGACAGCGGCAACAACATCCAATGACGAGAAGGAGGCAGAAATGACCAAGCTGTGGCATATGCGCTTGGGACATGCTGGAGGGAAATCCTTGAAAACTTTATCAGATCAAGGATTGCTAAAAGGAGTAAAAACTTGCAACTTGGAGTTTTGTGAGCATTGTATCAAGGGAAAGCAAACAAGGGTTAAATTTGGAACAGCTATCCATAATACTAAAGGTATTTTGGATTATGTTCATTCGGATGTTTGGGGTGCTTCCAAAACACCTTCATTAGGTGGGAAACACTATTTTGTAACCTTTGTTGATGACTTTTCTCGAAGATTGTGGGTGTATACGATGAAAACAAAAGATGAAGTTTTGGGAATTTTTCTCAAATGGAAGGCGATGATAGAAACTCAAAGTGGCAGAAAGATCAAGTGTCTTCGCACAGACAATGGTGGAGAATACAAAAATGATCTTTTTCAGAAAATTTGTGAGGAAAATGGCATCGTCAGACATTTCACCGTCAGAAATACACCACAACAAATGGAGTGGCAGAACGCATGAACCGAACTTTGCTGGAGAAAGTTCGGTGTATGTTGTCCAATGCTGGCTTGGGCAAAGAATTTTGGGCTGAGGCAATAACATATGCGTGCCACCTCATTAATCGTCTACCATCTGCTGCTATTGGTGGGAAGACACCATTTGAAAAATGGTATGGAAAACCTGCTGAAGATTATGGTTCTTTACATGTATTTGGCTCAATTGCATATTATCATGTAAGAGAGTCAAAATTGGACCCAAGAGCAAAGAAAGCTTTATTTATGGGAATTACTTCTGGAGTCAAAGGATACCGTTTATGGTGTCCAGAGACAAGAAAAGTTATTTTCAGCAGGGATGTTACCTTTGATGAATCTGCCTTGACAAATAAGGTAACACTTGAAGAAGCCAAACAAATTGATGGTGCTTCAAAGCAGGTGGAGTTTGAAGGAAAGATAATTTTCCCAACACAGGGATCAAACGAGGAAACAACAGAAGATTTTCCTCTTGAAGGAGAGCCAGTCGAAGAGGAGGTTCCATCTCAAGAACCTCAACCACAACTTGAATCAATAGCAACGAGCAAGCCAAAAAGGACAATAAGAAAACCTGCTCGACTCACAGATATGGTGGCTTGTGCTAACTCAATTGCAGCCGATGACATTCCTACCACTTATAAAGACGCAGTCCAAAGTTCACAAAAAGATAAGTGGAGGAATGCCATGGATGAAGAAATGCAATCTCTTCATCAGAATCATACATGGAGATTGGCCAATCTCCCAGAGGGCAAGAAAGCAATTGGGTGCAAATGGGTATTTGCAAAGAAAGAGGGATTTCCTAATCAAGAAGATGTTCGCTACAAAGCAAGATTGGTGGCCAAAGGATATGCTCAAAAGGAGGGAATTGATTATAATGAGGTATTTTCTCCAGTTGTGAAACACTCCTCCATTAGAGTTTTGTTGGCTTTGGTAGCACAGTTGAATTTGGAACTAGTTCAGTTGGATGTAAAAACTGCTTTTTTACATGGAGACTTGGAAGAGGAAATCTATATGACTCAGCCAGAAGGATTCAAAGTTGATGGAAAAGAAAATATGGTGTGCAAACTTGAAAAATCGTTGTATGGATTGAAACAATCTTCTAGACAATGGTACAAACGATTTGACAAGTTTATGTTGCAGCAAAGGTACATAAGAAGCAAATACGATCATTGTGTATGTGTATTTGCGCAAGCTTGAAGATAATTCCTTTATATATCTTCTCCTATATGTTGATGATATGTTGATAGCTTCTAAAAGTCAAGAGGAAATTGAGAAGCTAAAGATTCAACTGAGAAAGGAGTTTGAGATGAAGGATTTGGGTGAGGCAAAGAAGATTCTTGCATGGAGATTAAAAGAGATAGACATTCAAAGAAACTCTATTTATCTCGAAAAGAATATTTGAAAAGAGTACTAAACCGATTCGGTATGAATGAAAAACGAAGTCGGTTAGCACTCCGCTTGCTCCTCATTTTAAGCTTAGTGATGCTATGTCACCTAAGAATGAAGCTGAACGAGAATATATGTCAAGAGTACCATACGCGAATGCTATTGTAGCTTGATGTATGCAATGGTTTGCACAAGGCCAGATATTCACACGCTGTTGGAGTTGTAAGCAGGTACATGCACAATCCTGGAAAGGATCATTGGCAGGCTGTAAAATGGATTCTACGGTATATTCATAATACTGTAGATGTTGGTTTGGTTTTCGAGCAGAAAGATAGTCAATATCTTGTTGGATATTGTGACTCAGATTATGCAGGTGATTTGGACAAACGAAGATCAACTACTGGTTATGTTTTTACTATTGCAAATGCACCAGTTAGTTGGAAGTCTACTTTGCAGTCAACAGTTGCTTTGTCTACCACTGAGGCAGAGTACATGGCAATTACAGAGGCTGCGAAGGAAGCAATTTTGCTTCAAGGATTGCTTAGAGAGCTTGGTATTGGACAAGAAGAAATCACAATATTTTGGATAGTCAGAGTGCTATTCAATTAGCAAAGAACCAAGTTTATCATGCGAAGGACGAAGCACATTGACGTCCGATATCATTTCATACGAGAAATCATAGAAGATGGTGGAGTCATAATACAGAAAATTCATACTACGGATAATCCTGCCGATATGTTGACAAAAGTGGTGACTGCGGTCAAGTTTCAACATTGTTTGAACTTGATCAACATTGTTGAACATTGAAGATTATGGTTGAAGACACAATCAAAATTGTTGTTGAGAGAAAGTTGAAAATGAGAATCTTGCCAAGGTGGAGATTTGTTAAATTTGACAAGATTCAAAAATGAATTAATGAGAAGATATGGTAGTTAGGAGGATAATTCTCATTGGTAGAAAGTCAAGATATCATCTTTTTAGGTGAAATTTAGGTGAACCATAAATTGGTTTCACAAGTAAATCTTGACATTTTGACATATTGTGATGTCATGGATGACATCAATAGGAAGAATTCACTCCTATAAATAGGTAGCTCCTAATTCATTTGTAACACACTCTCACTGTCTTCTCATCTCCAAAGGCATTTGTTCTTCTTTCTCTCTTGTAGTATTTCACTTTTACTCTTTTGGAGTGGAAATAAAATATTGGTTGGTTGTGTCTGAGGACTAGGCAAAAGAAAACAAAAGTTTGCCGAACCTCGTTAATTCTTGGTGTTCCTTTGTTGTTGTCTCATTTACTATTTATTAGCTACATTTAGATATAGCAGTTGTGATTCTATCACTCTCTATATATTTGGCTTCCGCAACAGATCGATCCCCCTCAATACCTTATGAGTCGAGTCTGTCGCATAGATCTTGCCTAGTGCAGTTGTTTACATCTCCTATGTGGTTGGAAGTTATTACATACATAAGAAGAGGTTACCCTCAAACGCCTTATGAGTCGAGTCTATCGCATAGATCTTGTCTAGTGCGGTTGTTTACGTCTCCTGTGTCTCCTGTGTGGTAAGAAGGGTTTACTCAGTGTGCATAAAGTGTTCACCACAAAATGCTCACTCGAATGTAAATACCTTTAAAAGCTTTAAAATTCAATGTTTACCGTATATATAAATATAAAATATTGTAAAATACCTTTAAAAGCTTTAAAATTCAATGTTTACCATATATTAAAATATAAATATTTTAATTTTGTACTTAATTATCCGGAAAAAAAAATTCGAATAAACCACTTTTAACCATAGCTCCATTGGGTCACTCTATCAATACTAGTAGGCAGATAAAAGAGTTAACCTAGTGTTCACCTGCTAGACATTGATATATCCGCACTATATGTAGACCACTATGTTATGCTATTATTAGACTATAGATTTTCAAAAGTCAAATTCGAAATTAAACATATGTATATTAATCGTAAAATTCAAATATTTTTCACATTTTTTAAAAAAATGAAGTAAAATATCAACAACGACAATGATAATAACAATTCAGTAATAATCTTATATACAAAAAAGTCATATTTAAGGATATTAGAGATCTCTATTGACAACTACTTCACAAAATATTCAGTTTACATAAAAATAAATGTGCGGAGCGGAGC
>JAJJBR010000446.1:0-25095 GCA_022817965.1 Solanum lycopersicoides | reverse complement strand
TGTTCATCCAATCAGTAATCCTGTATATTGTTGTGTGGATGAATACAAGTTGTAACAACGAATTCAATCTACTATATACAATGATACAAAAAATAAATAATAGAAAACAAGAACTATACTCATTCGCTCTAATATCTCTTATATTTATTCTATATAGTATCAAATATCGATTGTGTTCATGCACACATTTAACTTGTATCAATGAATACAATTTGAGTGTTTATAAAGATATATGATATACGGATATTTAGATTAATATATATAAATATAACTTACACGTTAATCACATATTAATGTAATTTTCAAATATTTGTGAACTACTTCCTCCGTCCCATTTTATGTGGCACCATTTCCTTTTTGGTCAGTTAAAAAAAGAATGTCATGTTTTCTTATAGGTAAGTATTTAAAGGTATAATTTTTTTTTACCCTTGTTGGTTCCACTTAATTTTAAAAATAGTACTCAAATATATTTATGAGGAGAGAGAAAAGTGAGTCTGTTTTTGAAGGGCAATTTGGTAAAAATTTCAAAGTATTCATTTATCCATGCCCGATTAAATGTTGTTGCTACATAAAATGGACGGAGGGAGTACGTAAATAGTATTATAAGTCGTAATAATTGATAATTCAAAATGTTAAAAGAATTTATGAAAAACTAACTGTCAAAAAATAAATTTATTTGAATATCGAAATGCGAATGCCATAAAATAAAATGGGACGGAGGGAGTACGTAAATAGTATTATAAGTCGTAATAATTGATAATTCAAAATGTTAAAAAAATTTACGAAAAACTAACTGTCAAAAAATAAATTTATTTGAATGTCGAAATGAAAAAAGTGTGACATAAATAAAAATGGGACGGAGGGAGCAATATACTTATATATATAGAGAGAGGGTCACCATCTTTATTGTGAACTAAGCTCCTCAAAAAAAAAAAAAGGATTCTGCAAAAACATGCGCTATTTGTAGTGAAGGGCGTCATAAATATTCTTGTTTCTGGGAAACTCTTTTTCCCAATAGAACTGGCAAACAAAGAAAGTTGAATATCTTATCTCGCCATTACGGATTGATATGTTTGCAACATGAGTGGGAAAATGCCGAAGTGGAAGCAAGAGAATATCAGTGAAATTGTCTCTATAATGATGCTGATTTGATGGAGAAGTACCTTGAAAAAGGCGGTATAGCTAATAAGTTCACTGAAATGGAGCGAACGATTCTGCAACAACAGTAACGGATATACGGATATACGATCTTCAGAGGTTCGATCTCCTTCAATAAATTTTTAATTTTTCTGTAAATTTCTGTAAAATTTGTATTGATTGGGTGTATCGATTCATAATCAGATTGGTTTTTGAGTTAATGTATTGTTTGTATTGCAGTTGTATGTATGTGTGATTCAAGATTTAGATATTTAATGTCTGTAATTGTAGCCTTTTATTTTCTTTGTATGTGCTTCAAGATTTTGGACACACAATAGCTGGTTGTCATGGACTTAGAGTCTTACTAATGCTCCGTGTGGCACTTGACAACTTACTCACGAATCTTTCACGATCTTGTAAGCTCAAGTAAGCATTTAAAACTAAGATCGCTAAGAGAATGAAAGGAAGACTTAAAGAATTTTGGAAGAAGGCTTATATTGCTTGGAAGAAAGCTTTACAACTTGCTTAATTGATTTACAAATGAGAGGCCCTTCTATTTATACTACTTCCTAAGGGCCTAAGTGTAAATAAAAATTACTTTACAAGTCCTTATATTAATTACACTTTGGTTCCTATTCTAGAAAAGTCTCCACTTTCTAGAATATGCTAAACCTTTCAAGAAAATATCTAAATTATTCTAGAGAATTCTAAGAAATTCTCTAGTCTTCTCTATTAATCTAGAAGGTTCTAGAGTTCTCCGCAAATCTCTCCACAACTCTAGACCCTTCCGCCCCCATCCGGACGCAAAATTTAATTGTCATGTGGCAGGACGTGACACTATCCCCCACCTATTGATGCGACGACCGCGTCGCATCGTCACTTCATCGGTGATCGAGTCTTGTCTTCTCGTATCGCGACCAATAGTCCATTGACTCGATCGATGCCTTCGCGCAACTCTTTCAATTGCTTCTTTATCTCTTCTAACTTAGCCTCACGATTTACCTCCTTCCTAGGAGACAATAGCCTCGACGGCTTCCTTGGCATCACGGTATTATTATCCTTTCTCGTGCATGGTGGCGAGGCCCCTTTGGCACCATTGTCTTCTTTCGAACTTGCAATGGTGGTTGCGAATGCCGTCCCCTTGTTCTTATTGCTTTTCTCGAGCTGCATGGCCGTTAGTCGCACTTGTCCTTCCATCTTCGGTGTCTTACCTAGAGAAACCATACATGTTCCTCCTTTCTCCATGTCCAGAAGTCGTTGGAGGTAAGGATCGATCACCGCGTGACACACCTGGAAGAACTCCTGCCCAAGAATTATATCAAAGAGATCTAAAAGAGCGACAGTGAAGTTGGTTTTACCTTGCCACTCGCCTAGCGTGATGCTTACTCCATGCGCGACTCCACTCAAGGGAGTCGGTGGTGCATTGACCGTCCTGAGTTGGGCGTTACTTGGACTATAACGCAATCCCAACCTTGTTGGTGCCGTCTTGGTCATGATATTGACCTCCGCACCTGTGTCGACCATAGTACGAGCGATTTTTCCTTTGATCGTGATGTCGACATACTGTGCCGCGCATACTCTCGGCTTCTCTGGTTGCTTGGTGATAGCTTCGCATAGTCTTATTAATTCCAACTGTGTCGTCTCCGCGCCTTGTTCTTGCTCATATGCTTCCTTTTCTTTTCGCTCTCACAGGGTAACACCAATGCTCTTCAGTTCAGAGCACCAAGGCTCTTCAGTTCAGGGCTTCTCTATTGCACAAACTACAATTATTGCACTAGATATACTAAAAAGTAAGCTTCTCTATGCCACCAAACTACTTCCTCCCTCTCTCCGTTTCAATTTTTTAGTCTTACTTTCTTGTTTAGCCAGTTTATTTATAAGATGCCACCAAACTTTCTTGTTTAGTCCGTTTATTGAGATTTTCATCAAGAAATGAAATGGGTTTGGTTTATTTAAATGGGTAGGGTTTTTATTTCCAATTTGATTGGATGGGCATGTTAAAAAGTTATTGAGTGCGATATTTTAAAAGCCACAAGGCACTTTCTCATATTAAAGACAAAAAAATAAATTTTTAATTTTTTAAATATCCATATGTTAAGTAAAAGAACATATATGAGTCATTTATATAATGACAAAGGCATATATGAGCCATTTTTTAAACGGAAGATATATTAGCTCCAAATCATAAAGTCCGACGGTAAATCAGGCACTTTTCCCTATCGTAGATAACCAATATGTAATGGAAGAATTTTTTTTTTAGGCATAATATATAATCATGACCCTTAACCTAACATCAATTCACAACTATGACCCTTAACTTTAGATGTCCACAAGTAGACACTTAAACTTGTATAAATTGAACAAATTGACATATTCATCCTACATAGCACCCTATTTAAATATTAAAAACCAAAAAAATCTTAAGATTTACTATTTATTGTTTCTTAAACAATACAGATTTGAATTATTCATGTTAGTATAGTTAGAACACCATATTATATATATAGAGAGAAAATGGAATATAACCACAACTCAATTGAAGTTTTAGAGAGAAACAAAACAATTTTTTTTAAAATTAATATAAATAACAAAGACTTGTATTAAATAAATATCTAATTTGAATTAATCAAACCAATGAATTTGAATACGAGATGATTAAAAAAAAGTATATAAGAAACTGACATAACCACAATTAACTTGAAGATTTAGGGATCACTCAATAATAAAAAAAAAATTGTTGTAAAAAAATGAGAGAGTTGTACTCTATAAATATCCAAACGCAGCCTTAATATTTTGGCGCTTTAAATCTTTCAATTCAGTTAATACAGTTTTTTTCAACAGAGAAATGCAATACGAACTTCCAATTTCTGTTGATTCTCACTCCGCCTCTGCTCCGCCACTGATGCCACCACCGGAAAATTCACTGGCGACCAATTTCTGACATATTTAACGTAAAATTTCGAGAAAAAAACGACAAACTAAGAGATGTCGTCCGTCGCTTTTTATAAAATAATTTTATAAATAATTATTTTTATCAAAAAACGACGGACAAGGTTCGCCTTTTTACAGTTTTTTTAGTAGTGGTACTTAGTATGTTATTTCTATCTTTTTTATTGGCATAATACATGTATTAGACCTTAAATTTGATTTTAAATTTTAACTTTGACCTCCAACTTTCATAATGCACAAACAAGCAATTTAACTATCCAACTTTTAAATAAATAAACAAATGAGTCTTACATGGCACAATACAGGTAAGACACCACGTAGGACAAAAATGACATGTAGGACATGTGTGTCTATTTGTTCAATTTTATATACAAGTTTAAGTGTCTACTTGTACACACCCAAAGTTGAAGGACATAAATATAATTCGAAGCCAAATTAAATGGTATATTTATGTATTATGCCTTTTTTTTTTCTCTTCTCTTTTTTCCCTAAAATTTCAACTTTAGAAACAACATATAGTCACATTTCACTCGTGTTATCAATTCTAAAGAAAATTATTAATTATAAAATGTATTCAGAACTACCAACACAATTTTTTTTTTGTATCTTTTAAAATATTTTGATGATAGTATATTTTTCCATCCCAATTTTTGAACTCGTTAAAGTTATATATTATCTCCAATAAAATGTATTCAGAAATTTCAACACAATTTTCTTGTATATTTTGAAATATTTTGATGATTGTATAATTTTTTTATTCCAATTTCCGAACTCGTTAAAATTATATATTATCTCCAATAAAATGTATTCAGAACTTTCAACACAATTTTCTTGTATCTTTTGAAATATTTTAATGATCGTATATTTTTCCATCTCAATTTCCGAACTCGTTAAAATTATATATTATCTCCATCCCAAAATACTTGTAGGAAAAAAAAAATATATGTTAGTGGAGGGAGCCGTGTCCAAAAATAATTCAATTATTGGGTATTACACGACGACTTTTCTCGTAAACAATTTTTAATCCTTTATGAATAAGAATATATAAGGAATTTGAATCCTTTATTAAGAGGTAAAATATGTATTAATTTTTAATAAAGGTCAAAAGTTGAAACTCTAATTAAAATTAAGTTCAAAAACCCTAATTAATTAGTACTTTAATCCTTTTAGGTTTCCAAATTATATTTTATAAAGGTCAAAAAATTGAAACCTAATTATAATGAAGGTCAAAAACCCAATCCTTTTAGGTTTATATGTATGGATCTAAGTTAAAAATAGATTAACCCATAAACAACATAGCAGCATTAAATTAAATCATATTTTCGTATGGCAATAGCAACTCACAATAATAATATTCTAGAGGAAATACTTGTGGAGATTCTCACCAAACTTAACTTAGTGTTAAGTCTGTTTTTCGTTTCAAATGTGTTTTGAAATCTTGAAATAGTGTTTTTCATTTCAAATGTGTTTCGAAATCTTTATTGTGTGAACCTTACTTTAAGAAAGAAGCATCACAATCATGCCAAAAATAGAAGTGATTTCCCAAAAGTGTTTTTTGGAGCGTCTTCTCCAGGTAAAAGGGATTTTAACTTCTATTCCACTTGTTTATCCCCAAATCATCGACTCATTGTAAAAAGGGATATACATAAAGTTTTTTGGCCAACTATTTCTGAACGATTCATTGGTTCTAGAGTGTATTGTTGTTGCGATGCCTTGTTTCTCATGGGGATTTGGACCGGACCTTCTGGCCTTGGCGACCCTTCAATGTTATTGTTATGGAACCCTACCACGTCAGAATCAATACAACTTCCCCTTTAGATTTGTCATTGGGACGACATTCTACTTATGGATTGAAATACGATAATTATATGAGACGACATTCTACTTTTGGATTGGGATACGATTCAACTAAGGATGATTATATAGTCCTTAGGGTTGACGATGAGAGCAAGAAACAAGATGAAATTCTCACACTAAAAAGTGGTTATTGGAGAAAAAATTGTTTGCCCTCAATAAGTTGTTACCTTGGGAATTATGCTGCCATATTGAATGGTAAGGAATGTTTGTCCTTTCTAAATGGAGCATTTCATTGGCTTGATTCTCATAAATGCTCCATGAATTGTTTCAATATTTCGATACATATAAGAGAATACGTGACTATTGAAATGGTGTATCTATATTGGCTAATATGCTTTGTGTTTTTAATAATAACGAGGTTACTTTCAATTTATGGATAATGATAGAGTATGGCGTTCAGGATTCTTGGACAAAGTTACTCACATTAAAAAGTAATGGGGCTATTTCAATTACGCCTATGTATAGTTTTTTTTATGGTAAAGTGTTACTTCGATATCAATATCCAAAAGAATACCGAGATGATATCGAGAAAAAAGAACTTGTTATTTATACAACATGTGAGGATCAAAGATGGTCTTTTGATTATGATAATATTGATTCACGTTCCTTTTTTAAGGATGGTTTTGTTTATACGGAAAGTTTGATCAATCCGAAAGCAATTATTAAAGAGATTGATGCATATCGAATTTGCAAAGAAATTAAAGAAACTGATACACATCAAGAAATTAAAGAAATAAATGCACATCGGATTTGCAAAGAAATTAAAGAGAGTGATGCACATCAAGAAATTAAAGAGAGTGATACACATCGGATTTGCAAAGAAATTAAAGAGAGTGATGCACATCGGATTTACAAAGAAGTTAAAGAGAGCGATGCACATCGGATTTGCAAAAAAAATTAAAGAGAGTGATGCACATACGAGTTGCAAAGAAATTAAAGAGACTGATGCACATCGAATTTACAAAGAAATTAAAAAGACTAATGCACGTCGGATTTACAAAGAAAAAACCGACTAGATTAATTGCCTACCATTAGTTATTTAGTTTCTGGCATTAGAACTTTAATTATTTTATTTATTTTGTCAAGAATTCTTGTATTTTCTTCCCTTGTTAATATATAGCATTGATACAAGTATACAACTATAAGTGTTTTCAATTTTTTAAAAGGAAATAAAGATTTAATTTTCAAAAATTAATTTAACCTTTTAAAGAAAAATAGATTTAAAAAGAGAGTCGGAAAAAATAAGAAAACTTTGCCCAATCTGGACCTTCTGTGCAAAACAAAATTGGCCTTTGAGTATACAATAATTGTATATCAATGTATATGGGTTGTATTTTGGTCACTCTTTCTATATATATCAAACTTTATAGCAAGTGTATACAGTCTAATTCAGCTTTCAAATACCGATGTTTTCTTATTTGGACATGCATATCAGTATTTTTATATGTATATCAGTGTATATTGTTGGATACAACATGTTTTTACTTGTTTTGGGCCTAACACATTCTTCCACCTATGCTAAATACTAAAATGGAATTTTTTTTAGAGCAACTTACATAAGCTAGTGTTTGGCCATAGATATTCAAATATTTTTGGCAAATATTATTTGGATGAAAATTTGGGTGAAATTTCACCATGTGTTTGGCCATAGAATTTGGGAAACATATTTTATTTTTTTAAGAAATATGATTTATACCCATAAGTTTTTAAAACTATCAAAACTAACCATAAATTTGTATTACATAGCAAAATAGAAATCTCACTTAACAAGATTTATGACTTCCGCAACGAATCAACAAGAATCATTACAGTAAATATTCGTATAGTGAAAAGGTCTTGGTAAAAATCATGATAATGAAAATACAACTAATATAAATTTGGAAAAAAAGAGAGAAGAAAACAGAAGGAAATAAATATTGCAATCACTGAAGAACCTATGCCTTCTCATCTGAAAGAGTTCAAACTATTCTTTAATATAATCTTCCCACATTTTATGAACAATCTCTTCTCGATGAGCTTGCATTTCCGAATCAGATGATCGAGAAGATGAAGCAATGTTGTTACCCTGAGCCAATAGTTCGTCATTTTCATCAACAACCATATCATCATTTTCATATTCATTGAATATTTCATCACTGCTTTGGTGTTCACGTACAAAATTATGCAATACAGCGCAAGCAACTACTATTTTCACTTGCATGTCACATTCATAGTTGTTCATGCCTTGTCTTAGTATTCTGAATCTACTTTTTCACGCACTAAAAGTTCTTTCAATTACATTGCGCAGAGAAGCATGTCTATAGTTAAATAGCTCTTTTCCATTCTTAGGCTCTCTTTCACTTCCTCGGTAGTCCTGCAAATGATAGCGCATTCATTTAAATGGAGCTAAAAATCCTCTTGTGTTCCGTAGACCAGCATCAACAACGTAATATTTATCTACCAAAATAAAATAAATGTAATTCATGTTTTATTTTGTAATGTTGATTTAACATAATCATATTAATAGCTAGTGCATTAAGACTAACTGTAACAAAGGAATGTATGAAATCAAAAGAATGCATGTAAAAGGAAACATTGTGCATCATCACCTAGCGAATCTATATAACAACCTAAGACAAAGAAGCATTTTTCATTTTTGATGACAACTTAAACACATATAAGAGAAGGCTTCTCATATTAACTTTCTAACCACAATCAGTCAGCCATTAACTTCTAAGGAATCATATATGTTATTAAGGTAGACTATGCCAAACCTTCAACAATACTCTATGAACAAGAAACATAGTATACATCCAGTAGAGAGAATAAACATGTATAGTTCAATGGCACTTTGGGAAAACATTCTGATGAGGACTATTATATTGAGTAAATTTTCTTATATTGAGCAAAAATAGAACTACTAATTTATATACCATGTGATGGAAATGGAAAGTTGGCCGATGAGTCAAGAATTGCCTTCTCAAGCACTTTACTATCATGGGCAGTACCCTCCCAGCCTGCTACGATAAAGGTGAACCTCATGTCAAAATCGCATGCACATAAAATATTTTGTGAAGTATTTCCTTTACGATTACGATATGCTTGTTGCTTATTTCTTGGGACTTCCCCTTGAATATATGTTCCATCAATTGCACCAATACAATCCTATCAAAAGGCAAATATAAAGATTGATGTTTCTTTATCAGTCCATTTATCAGCCGCTGAACCACGTGATTTATTCATTTTTTTATGTTTCTACAATACAACATCAACATGACAACACATCATATGCATAACTTAATTTTTTTTAGAGTGCATAAAATCTGAAAGCATGTCTTTACTAAAAATGAAAGACGTATGAACACGATTGAAAGTATATTACCCTGTTAATCGGAAAAGGTGAAGTCATAGAGTTTTCGTCGGAAATCTCAAAACCAGCTTTAGGAATAATGGGCATTACAAAACTTAACAAACAAGCCCGAAAAATTAGTTGCGCCAGTCGAATGAAAAAAATAAAACACAAGGAGAAAAGATTCTTATCATTCGTAACTCTTAAACCTAGACAAGAGAACATATTCATACAAATCAATTCAAGCAAGTTCAATCTAAACAAAATTCACTATAAGAAAAAATATGTAATTTTTTACAAATTACCTTCAATTTGTTTCTCCAGAGAGGACTGCCACAGAGCTTTTACTATGGTTGTTCAACTAATTTTTGGATATAAAAGTCCATGTACGTATATGCTCTATATAATAGAAAAATGTATTAATTGAGTTAGTTGGCAGATGGGGAGTTAATTCAATTGGTTGGTGTCAATAAATACATTATTTTTGTAAAATATAAAAGTTAGGTGTAAAAATTGAATTTCTAAAACTTTCCAAATAATGAAATTTGGCCCAAATACTAGTTTTTTCTAGTATTTGGGAATTTGGAAAATTTGCCAAAAAATTTGCTAAATAATGAGAAAGTGTATGGACAAACAAAATTTGCCAAGTTCTTTCCCAAGTTTTACTTGCAAAATCTATGGCCAAACGGGCCAATATAGCCTATAAGTAACTACATTTTATATGAATATATCTAACTGTATTTGTGTATTCTTTTGATTTTTTAATTATATAGTAATAGAATTATAGTGCATTAAATAAGGTAATTTATGATACTATAGTTGAATTCCTTTAATTATGTCCTTAAATTCTCAACTCCTCAGTACTACATCAAAACAACTAAGGATTACATATTCAATGAATATACTATTAAAAATCAATTAACTTTTAAAAAATTAGATACATCGTACAGAAATTTACACAAATTTTCATTGTCGCTATTGTTCTTGTTCAAGCGTAAAGGTATTTCACATAAATTTCTTTAGTTAAATTGATTTATTGTAATTGTAAATGAATCTTGTTTGTTTCGATTTCAAATACGCATACTCCATGACAAGCATAATTGTATCTCTCCAATTGCTCAATACAATTGCGTCGATATATTAATACGATTGGGCAATCTAGAAAAAAATGACAATGAACTATACTACAATATGATTATCCAAATAGATGCGATGTATATATATACATTCAAATTTATGTAATGTATTTATGGTTCAAATAGACTTGTATTTTCAATTGGACAATCCATGAAAAAATAACTAGTATTCAAATATATATGTATTTCAGTGTGTTCAACATTCAAATACAATTATATGTGTATTCTCACACTAAAAAGAATCTATGCCAACCCTACCCGAATAACAGGTTGGATCGACTCCATTGACTAAGTCATTTTGATAACTCTATATAATCTTATAAGTAAAATCTACAGAAAATAATACATATAGATCTTAACCCTACTTTAAATATAGTATTTGAAGAAGAATTACATAAATAATAGGAAAACAAATTAAAAACCTATAAAATAACAAAGAAGTAATGCACAATAATCACGTGTTCATGGGGGACATGCAGGAAAATGTAAATTCTTTTAAAGACTTTTATAAGATTTTAATAATAATAATAATAATAATAATAATAATAAAAACTCTGAATTTTCAGTTGTACAAAAAACCCAAAAAGAAAGAGGAAAAAAAAAAAGGAAAAACAGAATTCCGAAAAGAAAAAAAAGAAAAAAATTTGTTCAGCTTCTGGAAAGTTTTGATGATCAAATTGAAATACTTTTTGAATGTTTTGATGAAATGGGTATTTTTATTAGAGGTTGTATTTTTTGGATTAACCAATAGGGTTCTTCATTGAAGATTTTTTTTTTCTAAATCAAGATTTTTTTTTTTTTTTTTTTTTTTTTTTTTGGGAATGATGGAGAGAAGAACCCAAAATGAAAATATACCCTTTAATGTTGAAGATTCAATTTTTAGCTCAAATTTGTTCTTGGATGGTGATGGAGAAGTTATTCTTACTCAAACTTCTGATAGATTGTCTTGGAAATCTGTTGAATCTGTACTTAATGTAAGTTTTTGCTGTAAAATTCCCATTATTTTGATTGTGAGCTTGTTTAGCTTAATGGTGTTTTACCCATTTCCTCATATTTTGTGTGTTTTGCCTCTCTGTTCTAACTTGTACTTTTCTATGATTGGATTTTGTGATTGTTGGATTTGTTAGTTATTGGTGAATTGGGTTGTTAGTATAATGTACTTTTAGGTATATATGCCATTTTATAGTTTGGTTGACATGAAAGAGTTGGAGGTTGAAGTTTTGGGAGCTCAAAGTTTCCTTTTTTTACAAAAAAAAACACCTAAAGTAATGGCATAAGTGAGGTATGGGGAGGGTAGGATGTGCGCAACAGACAATAACCCTACCTTTGTGAGGCAGAGAGACTGTTTTTGACAGACCTTGGCACAAAGTTGCCTTTTTTATGAAAAAGAACGCCTAAAGTAATCGCACAAGTGCGGTCTGGGGAGAGTAGGTTGTACGTAACAGAACCTTACTCCTACCTTTGTGAGGCAGAGAGACTGTTTTCGATAGATCCTCGGTGCAAAGATTCTTTTTTACAACATCATACCCAATGTAATTCCACTAGTGGGGTCTGGGGGGTTAGGATGTATGCAGACCTTACCCTACCTTTGTGAGGTAGAAAGACAGTTTCCGATAGACTCTCGGCACGAAGATTCCCTTTTTATTGTTTAATTTCAATTTTATTCCTTTTTTTTTTCTTTTGATGTTCATTAAGCAATTAGCTAACTCACTTGAAGTGAGGCTTGATATATTTGTGACTGATTAAATTTTGTAGTTTAAAGGTACCCTGCATCTTGTTCAAGCCAGCTTTTTGCAAATATCACCTGAAATACGTGTTTAAGATAATCGACACGGGAGAGTCATATCTTATCATTTAACATTGAAAAATAGTGCTAATAAAGAGGAAGTAGTGTGAGCTGGCATGAAAACTTCAGCAATTCTTCAAGAAAAATAGTGGTTTTAGATTAAGGTGCTAAAATTACTGTATAGAAAGCTAACAGACTCAGAGAAAAGATAATGTATCATGCATGACATCTAAAAGAAGGATGCTTTGTGACGTTTTTCGCTTTAGTTCCCTTTAGTGTATAGAAAGCTTAACAGACTCAAATTCTCCTTTTCTTTTCTCGCTTTCTTTAATCTTTACGTTTTGATTATTGCTACTACTTGTTGTTTCTTGTATTTTAGTGATATATACTCTGCAGAGTTCATTATATGCTATGCCTCGTTCTACCTCTATATTGTCATTTTCAAACTGTCTTGTCATGTGTTACTTGAGCCAAGGGTCTTTCCGAAACAACCTTTCTATCTCCACGAGGTAGGAGGTAAGGTTTGTGTACACTATACCCTCCCCAGACCCCAGCTGTGGGAATACAATGAATGTTGTTTTTGTTCCTTAATCTTTACTTCCTTTGATATGTTGATACTATAGATGTTTTGCCGACCTTGAGGAAATGGGTGCTGACTGTTCAAAATGTATGGCAGGGGCAGGATCCGTCATCTTGTTTCGGCATAGAACTTGCTTCTAAAAGTGAAACCACATTGTGTTTTAGTGATATATACTCTGCAGAGTTCATTGATTGGGGGTTGGTACATCCAGCTGCCTTTTTGGGCCAGTCATTTGAGGTTATAATTATTTAACAAAAGTTAAGGATCTAAATATGTCTACTTTGATCAAGAGGTAACAATATGTATATGTGGATACAGATGTACCGATTTACAATACGCGGAGTCCAGAAATCAAAGACACAACCTTCTGTTTTGGTTCCATCTTTTTATACTTTTGGACATAAGGATTCACAAACATGTCAGATGTGGGTTAATCGGATTAATGATCTTCTAAACAGGGATGCTGAGCGGCCAAAGAACCTTCTGGTAAGTTTAGTATGTTATCAATTACCAGTTAACATGTATGTTAGTTGCTAAATCTCTGGTAGTGCCTGTACTCTCATAATGGTGACAGGAATTGACTTCAGATTGAAGTTTAAGTTTCTTCAGACTCTTTCCTTTGTGATTAGTAGGTTTTTGTTAACCCAAAGAGTGGGAAAGGACTCGGATGTAAAGTTTGGGAAACAGTGGCTCCGACATTTTCTCAAGCGAAAGTGAAATTGAAGGTAAACTTTTCCGGTAGCTTGTGTTTCATTATTGAAGGATGTTCTGAGTTTGCATTTCATTCTAGATTGTCTATGAGAACGATGATATGTTGTTGTTAGCTTTTGGTCCAATATCTGTTACTATCCTATGTTTCTTGTACTTTGATTATCATATTTTGGCTTTAGTTACTATTTAGTTGCTTTGTGATGGTTTCACTTCTGTTTATTCTCTGTATGGACTGCTTTGGACTATTGAGGTTCTATTGGAAACAATCTCTCTACCTCTGAGGTAGGGTAAGGTCTGCGTACACTACCCTCCCTAGACCCCACTTTGTGAGTATAGTATGTTGTTGTCTGGTTTCCCTTTTCAATCCTCGACCAATTAAAGTGCAACAGAGGAATAAAAAACAAGATTGATTTTAGGATCTATCATCATTTAAATTCTGTGTAAAATTTACTCGAGATAAGAGTTTCTGAAAATGCTATAAATAGAAAGACAATTATTTTATAGCATTTCTTTCAAGTAAGTAATGCTAAATAAAATTGACCAAAATGGTCGCCTCTGTTGTTAAATTGCATTATCACTATCTTCAAAAGGCTACTTAGTATATCAGCTTTATATACTCTTACATCTTAAAATATGTCTACTAATTCAAAACCCACAGCCTTTTATTCTTCTGACTAAACAGCACCAAGAAAGTGCAGGGTATTTACAGTGTGTAAAAGCTCAGTTGCCCCTTATTTTTTTTTATTAGTACTCAATTGCCCCTTATAAATGTCGGGAACTGATCCATGTCATATACATCTTGTCTGTAATAGTACAAAGCCAAAAAGTTCAAACATTTGTATTTGAAACTACACACATGTACAGTGCCCTCAAACATCTTTTATTTCTCTCCGGGCAAATTTCTATCTGGCTATTGCACCAAAAGGTGATTGACATCTTCCACAGTAGCAGCACATAGAACATCTACTACGTAAAATGATGCATCATTTATGTAGGCTTATTTATCTCAGACACACTTCGCTTGCTGCAACGTAGCAAAATCCCTTACCATAAGAGAATCATAATATCTCTAGGTACTGAAAACCTGAAACTCATTCAAGTTTTCTTCTGTTATCTGCAAAATAGTCAATCGGGTCAATTAAAATTTGTTGTTTCATTGCGTCCGGGCTTAGTTCGAGTGGCAAAGGTTGAGGGATTTGTGATTTTTAGGTCACAGGTTCAATATCTGCAGACTAAACTTGGATAATTCAGCTTTGAAAGTGGATAATTATTGTCTGTCTCAAAAAAAAAAGTGGATAATTATTGTTTATGTTCCAGTTTGTACTCTTTTTAAGTTTGCTCTATTCTTTTCATCAGGTCACTGTGACAGAAAGGGCAGGACAAGCTATTGATATGATGTCTTCCATTACAAGTAGAGAGCTCAGTTCATACGATGGCGTGGTAGCAGTTGTAAGCACTAAGTTGTGAACAGATATCTATGTGTGTTTTTGGGTGCGTGGGTGGGTAATTTTCGACCATGAGGTTTTCCTATTTGGTGCCGAAGTTGAGCACTCTTTTGAAGTGTATAAATATCACTAATTACTCGAGGAAATGTAAATCAGTCCACTGATAAAAAAAGTACTTGTCTAATTCTTCAAATCTTTTTTCATAGACATTTGATGAGTTTAAGAGAGAATTAAAATTAAATGTGTCAGGTTTTCTCCTTGTTAATGTTGATAAAACTTTGTTTTGATGCATTTGTTCTCGTTTTACCAATATGGTGGAGTTGCAAGGGATTTCACGGCTTTTGATAGTTCTTGCTTTTCTTTACGCGGGGATTGGAAATCTTGCGTTGTTCCCTTCAAACAATAAAGCGGTGAAGGGGGAGGGGGGCAAATATGCTAAGGGTGTACTTATACACGGTAGTGATGCTTCACTTCTCGCATGTCAGTAATGCATATCTATTGAAGAAGAATAGGTACATCTTTAGCAAATAAGAGTGTCTTAAAAGATCCATATGATCCTTTTGTTTCCATCAAAACATGGGTAGACATGTATGCATCAACACAAGATGCATAAGATAGCCATTTTGGCAGCATATATTGTAATCCTTCTAACAATTTTACCACCAAATTGCTTGAGCTTCTTAGGTCTTTTACTATCTGACATTATTTCAGGGCGGTGATGGATTTTTCAACGAAATACTGAACGGTCTTCTCTTGTCGAGGCACAAATGTTCATATCCACCAAGTCCTACTGAACTTAACCATCCCGTTGAGAATAATGGTGATGGGCCTGTTCTTGATACCAATGTGGATATCAGGGACCCATCTGATAGCGGTGAGGATGAATCTCCTCTTCTAAAGAAATCAACAGATCTCAGTATGTAAACACATAAATTCTCTCCTTAAATTGTTTTCTTTGCATAATCAATATTTGTGAAGTGTGCTTATGAACAGTGTATCCGGAATTACAGGAACCGGAGATGATTCTTGCCAAACAGGTTAGTTAATTTTATAATCATGATTAATAATCTTAAGAATTTGTATCTTGTGTGTTGCAAGCCTAAAATAGATCTGTAAAGATGCCCATCCTCTATGATGACGGTTCACACATTCAATATGATACGGTATTAGCTTTTGTAGAGGTTCTAGGTTCCAGTCTCGTTACCACACACTTCAAAATATTTCCATGTGCTCCCCAAGAAAATGAATCGGGCCTGAAAGTGAGGGGAGTGTTGTGATAAATAAATAAAAGCGTGGCGTTTCTGATCGTTTGAGCATTTTCCTGACTATATTTGGATGTACATAACCACAATGATAGGAAGGAAAGGGGACAAATATGATTGATAACATTGTATTTGAAAACATTATCATTTCTTTCCTTTCCTATTCCTCCCCTTTGACTCCAACCCAAGTGCATTAGTTTTTTTCTTTCACGAGTAACTTTTTTAAATGATATAACATCTTTGATTTACCCTTTTGCCATCTCAGAAGCAGAAGATGTTGAATTTTCTTTCCCAAATGAAAAGTTCAGATTTGGACTTATTCCAGCAGGATCAACAGATGCCATTGTAATTTGGTAAGGTCCTATATTGATGAGTTGGTGTAGTTGAATGGTAACTTTGTCTGTTCAATGTAGAGGCTTCCTGTATGGAAAGGAAGAGATGATCTCCTTGCATTCATTTTTATGATGGTGTCTTTCATATCTAGTATATTAAGGTGTGAAGGTTGAGAATTATGGTAGAAGGTTAGTGGGTAGCTGAGTGTAGTCGCCCGTTAGGTGAGAGAGGCAGGGGGCTAGCCTCATATCCTCTTGTCTTTACTTAGTATTAGTTTCTTTTCCTTCTATATTTTTTGCTGTCTGTTGTTCCTTTTTCTCTGTCATTTCTTTTTCTTCCTGCAACCCTTCTCCGAATAACTTCACTTTTGAGCCAAGGGTCTATGGGAACAGCCTCTCTACCCCACAAAGGTAGGGGCAAGGTATGCATACATCTTATCCTCCCCAAACCCCACTTGTGGGATTACACTGGGTATGTTGTTGTCTTTCATATCTACTCTCTGAGTGTTGGACGTTCAGGATTATTAAGGTACAATCAGAATGACGAGTGGTTGTCCTTGTGCATAATTGCAAATCACACTCTACAAGATTAACTTAAGTATCTTTCACCTTCCAGATACACAAACCACAAAACGTTAGATACTTTTTGCTACTAGAACCGAATTGTATTGTTAGAAAACCACTGTAAAATGTTTTAAATTTAATCATCAATATATTATCTATGAAGATTCTAGTATGAACTGAAGCAGGATTGTCTTAAGTTTCTTGATTGGTATATTGTACCAGCTATGAATGTTGTAGACCTCATTGATGTTTTCTACTCCCTCTGTCCCACTAAATGTGATACACTTTCCTTTTTGGTCTGTCCCAAAAAGAATGACACATTTTCTTATTTGACAAATGTTTAATGACACTTCCAATATTATGCCGATTTTGTGTCCACTTATTTGGAAAAAAGTCCACAAAGGTGTACTCTTCTATTAAACAAATTTGTTTTAAGTGTAGTTTTGGAACACTGGGATAGAGTGTGGATTTCGTTTTTAAAATCCTATGTTATGCTTAGCATTTAGCAACTTTTTATACCTTGCTAGCTGCATTATCTTTTTGAATAAAGCTAGTTGACTTTCATTTTTGCAGTACTACAGGGGCTAGGGATGCTATGACTTCTGCATTGCAGATCATTCTTGGTAAAGCAGTGTGCCTTGATATAGCTCAAGTTGTAAGATGGAAAAAGACTTCTACGTCTAAGGATGAACCCTGTGTACGTTATGCAGCTTCCTTCGCTGGGTAATTTTCATCTATTAGTGATTAACTCATATGGTATTGCAAAACCAGTGTTCTATAAAAATGTTGTTTTAGCGGATACTCACTGCTAGTGTGTGGTGCACTTTTCTGCCTCTCTTTCTCCTTTATTTCGAATCCGCTATATTCAGTAGTCTAGTATTACTCAGGTAGTTCTTGTTATTTTGTTACAGTTTAATGTTTCTTGCACTTTGATTATCATATTATTTTGTTGCATTGACTGTTCCTTTTTAGTATGCTTTGCCATGCGTTCTTTAACATTTTGTCTTGGTTTATTCATTCCCGTTGTTTCGTTTTACGAACTGCTTTGTTATGCTTTTACTTGAGACTCATATCAGAAACAATCTCTCTACCTTCCAAGGTAAGGGTAAGGTTTGCGTATACACCACCCTTCCTAGACCTCATTTGTGGGAATACACTGGGTATAGTGTTGTATATCCAGGTGTAGCATAACTTATTGGCAAATATGTGGCATCTAGTTGAAAAGTTAGCTATACACTGGGTATCAAATTTTGGCAGGATTAGTTGTTAGCTACTCAAATCATTTTTTTTCTTTGCTTCGCTATTCCTATAATAATATATGGTTTTACGTCATGGATTTGAGCTCTATTGTGCTCAAAAACCTGATTTTTAAATGGAGAAGGTAGGAAAAAAAGAGGGGGGGGGGGGCAATTATTCACTGAATTTCGAACCTTGCACTACTGGCCCTCAGGGATTTCACAGTTATATATAAAATAAATAAATCTATGGCATTGCTTTATTTACTAGCTCAATGTTTTCATTATGTGGGAGATTTGCACTTTTACTTGTGAAACTTGTTATTTAAGTGATTACAATTGCACTGAACCATTGCCTCGAAGTAAATTATGGTCCCATAACTGAATGTGTGTTACAGTGTGCTCATGAGAGCTTATTAAAATTTTGCATTGGTAAATGGCTTTCTTCTTATACTCTGTTCAGGAGATTGTATTATTTCCTGCGCCTGGTTATTGTGTTAGCCGTCTGCCTATTTATGAGCAATCCATACAGGGATAATGCATGCTCTTTTTTATTTTGTTTGATAACTGTGGTGTCCGGGCCAGCTTGCGCGCACCTCGACTAATTCCACGGAATACTTGTCACCTACCACCAGCAACAGGTACCAGGTTTCTATCCACCAAGTTTAGGACGATGGGACACTAGTACTTTTTGTCTCTGCTGAGATTTCCACGTGAAACCTCATGGTTCTCATCCACTGCATTGACCACTAGGCACACCCTGAGTGCAATACATGCTTCTTTGTGAACTTAAGATTAAATTCTACTCCTCCTTCGTAATCATTCACTTACTTATCAGGTATGGGTTTTATGGAGATGTAATCACTGAGAGCGAAAAGTACAGGTGGATGGGCCCTAAGCGTTATGATTATGCGGGAACAAAGGTGTTTCTTCGTCACAGGTATGGCTTGTGGATCAAATTTGTTAGTGCGAAAATTCTTTCACAGTTGGTTCTATTTGCCATGTTACCCACTGGTCATTACCTTAATAAGCATTCCTACTGCTTTGTTTACGGATGTTGCTGTCACTAATGAGGTTTTCAATTAGTAATGTTCGGAGACTAGAGTAGATGCGTGACTGTACCTGTGTGAAAACACGTGCTCGGCCTTCTATGGTTGAGCTGGTTGGATGGTGATCGTAGAGCCTTGATCGGTCTGATGCCAAAATAGTCACTGCTCGTGATACTCTATTTTTTCCTCCACTGCCCCTCCCAGGGCAGTGGTAAGGTCTAGCGGTAACAACTTCTCTATATCGGTACACTCTACCCTTCCATAGATCCCACTTGCGGTTACACTAGGTATGTTGTTGTTGCTCCTCCAGGGCATGTCCAACCTCCCCGATGAAGGATGGAAGTCGACTTTATTGTAATCATTGGCGGATCCACTGTAGAAGTTACGGGTTCAGCAGAAACCTGTAGTTTTGGTCCAGACTCTAGACCTTGTATATGTGTTATAAGTTTCACTTAAAATGTATAAATACTGTAACAAGAACAAGAACCCAGTAAACAGAACTATAAAACATAAAATTACGGATCCACCTCTCTGATTATAAGACCAACTTGAACTTGGATCCATGTCTTGTACTACGTCTTGGGCGTGGCAATGATCTCGCATTCTACTATACTTCCTCTAAGCTTAAATCCGTAGATCTCTCAATTTCATATACTTCTTACTGATGTAGTATATTTTACAACTTCATGTTTTTTGTAGATCGTATGAAGCAGAGGTTGCATACTTGGAAGTTGAATCAGAAAAGAAAAACATAGGTCCTGAGAAAGAGTCGACAGGCGGCTGGACAAAGGGATTGTGGTCCCTTCTCAAAAAGTCCGAAAGAGTAGCTTGTCGTGCAAACTGCAATATTTGCAAAACGAAAGCAGGCCACACATCGGCAAAATGTCCCAGCTTGCAGCCCTATTCAAAAGATTCAAGATGGTTAAAGTCCAGAGGGCGTTTTCTTAGTGTTGGAGCTGCTGTAATCTCTTGCAGAAATGAAAAAGCGCCTGATGGTCTGGTGGCTGATGCACACCTTTCAGATGGTTTTCTACATCTTATACTAATCAAGGAATGCCCACGCATGTTATTTGTGGTAATCGTCTCTCTCTCTCCTCACTGGTTTAACCTAAAGCTTAAGGTCATGACCGGAGCTAGCGATAGGTGCGGCTTGGACTAGTAACTTTGCTTATACCTGTATTTATATTAGAAAATCCATTGGCGAAGCTAGAAACTAAAATGAGCTATGATTCAGTGGCAAGTTCAGAATCCATAAACTTCAAATATGTATGCTAAGTCGTTGGATAGTAAACAAACGTAGAAATAAAGCAACATGGCTCGACTTGGATGTGTCTGTATTCTTAGCACGGTATCACCTATCTTACCCCTGCTGACGTCGACACGATGTTTGCCTATTTTATGCAGTCACCTTCTCCAGCTAGCAAAAAAGGATGGCAACCCACTCGATTTTGAATTCGTCGAGCACCACAAGGTAAGAATCCTCCCTAAAACACTTCTCCTGCTAATCTTTCTATGAAGCTATTCTTTCATAACATCTTCTGCATTCTGCTAATCAGACTCCAGCATTCACATTCACTTCTTTCGGCAAGGAGAGCATATGGAACGTTGATGGCGAGCTCTTTCAAGCTCATCAACTTTCAGCTCAAGTATTTCGCGGGCTGATTAATTTATTTGCTAGTGGCCTGAAGCCTAAAGTGTCTGAATCTCTTCATATAGGTTATGTTGCTTTGACTCTCCGAAATGTGGGCACACTCATGTTGGATCCTTCAAAAAACTCCACTTTTGGACGATCCAGTACACACTTGTCGATATTTTTGAAGAGTCCGAGCAACATAACACATAGATGTTGTTTCTTGTTGGAAAGCTATTGAGTATCCCATCAATTGATTTATGACTAGTCATAAAAAACTTTGTATTTGACAGCAGGGAGAAGCCAGTGACTCTATTCAGAGAACTGCTAAATTTTCCATAAATTAGATAGGAAATGTTGTATAGGTAAAAATAAGTGCACCTTATAGATATAATAAAATATATTATATGGTATTTCGTGAGGTCTGTTAAAGTGTGACCGTCTCATAAATTTATGTTACTAGAGAGCATTTTTATGTATTTGATTATGGTTTTTTACGATGCATCTTCATGTGCCACTCTGATTCTTTTTCACGGGTTAAATAAATGATTTTTCTTCCTTGATAATGGGTAGCGGTTGATGTGAAATTCAAAACCAAGGTCGTTGCATATTCTGCTATCGTGTTGAAGTATGTGACTCTCGTATAAAAACACACACTTTGATTATTACTTCAATTAGTTTTGATTCTTTCATTTCTATTAGGATAGTGTGCAGTATTGTTTTTTTTTAGGTTGAGTATATCAATAGCTTCATAAATTTGTCGGTGAGTTTTATTTAAGAAACTCAAATTGTGATAATGTTTCAATTGAGTATCTGAACACGTGATAAAAAATTTCTATTAGAATGCTCATATTTTGAAAACATTATCATGTGTGTAGAAATTATCATAACTTAAATAAGTTGATCACATAAAATATGGCTCATGATAATTAACGCGAGATGTTTTATGTACTAGACCGTCTTTTTTTTTTTTTTACTTTTTTGGCAATTAAACTCATCCATTAAGAATGAAACAAAAATATACTAATGAAGTAGCGTTTTGGATTGAATCAAAACAAAAAATCAACTTGCAAGAAATGAGTTTGAGATTGAACATACCTATTTTCTAAAAACCAAAATCAAAACAATTTGAAGATAACAAACCAAGTAGTGTACTAGTTTTCTGAAAAAGAACAGCTCGATACACAAAGCATTTTTCATTTTCACAGAATTCGAGGAACGACAACTTGATACACAAAGCATTTTATATTTAAACAGGATTCGAGGAACGATTGAATCCTAATGTGTGTGTTAGTTCCCTAGAAGATATTATATTTTTATAAATTTTTCAAAACCATCCTATAATCAACCACATCATTGGTTGAAGAATCCACAATTGGAATTGATTTTCCAATTGCAATTTTTTAGCTTCACAAATAGTACCATTTTTCTTGTAACCTTCTAAACTTAACATTTTATTGACATAAACATTGTGAAACTTTGTCATTAGCTTCAATGGTGAAAATAGCTTCAAATGGAGCTTAATCCGAACTTGTTTAATCTTTGAAAAATCATTTTTCTCTTGTTTCCAATCCTAAGAACTCGTATCTTCCTCTTGTTGTTATCCCTTTTTACATCTCCTAATCTATGGTACTTTTGAGTCCCCACGAATTTCTTTAGGTAATCGAAATATGAAAAACCAAGATTTCCATCGATGGGGTTTTGTTAAAACGATAGATCAAACAAGAACTTGATGAACTAAATAATTAGAAAGAAAAAAAAAACTTTTTGATGAGCTAGTTAAGTGGAGTGTGAAGAATTTGTGTGGATTTTCTAGGTGTGAGAAGGTACACTTTATATAGAGCAAGAATGACATGTTATAGTTAGAGTTAATTGGATAATGACAATGATAAGTTCATTTGATTAGTTTTTAGGTACAAACACTAACAAAATGACATAAAATTAAAAATGTATTTATAGATTAAAGTTTAAACACTATATATTTAACTTGACTACTCTAATAGATTAGACAAAGTTAACTTGACTATTACTGTGGATCCTATTTGAAAGGATCAAATTAGATGATTGCTTATTCGTATTTGACTATTTCAAAAAACAAAATGAAAAAATTTGGTAGTATATCAAAGAAACATATTAGCCACTGATATTT
Organism: Solanum lycopersicoides; assembly: GCA_022817965.1. Classification (NCBI taxonomy): domain Eukaryota; kingdom Viridiplantae; phylum Streptophyta; class Magnoliopsida; order Solanales; family Solanaceae; genus Solanum; species Solanum lycopersicoides. The sequence continues at coordinate 1,945 of JAJJBR010000446.1, read as the reverse complement.
TGTAGCAATAGACCCTCATCTCAAAAAAATAATAATCATTTTTCAAAATTTTTTAAAAAAATAAATAATACTAGACCAAATAATTAATTCAGGATGAAAATGCAAGATTATTTTACCTTGTGTTTGGTTGAAGGTTTTAGACAATTCTAAGATTATTTATCGCACCACTTATGCCTTAATGATGAGATAAGTTATCCTATATACATGATAGAATAACTAATCGCAAAATAACTAATCATGAAATAACTTGTTCCTAACTTCACCGATTACTAATTACAAGGCTGTATGTTGTTTAGCCAATTGAAAAAGGTCCAATTATAATCACTACCAGTTGCTGCCAAAGATTGCCGTCTCTTACACTTTGTGCAAAAGGTGAGTATTACATTACAATTAAAACAAAACAAAAAATGATTGAAGGATTCAAGAAAGGGTCGCACCTTAAAGGAGTGTGTCGTAGACAGCTTATCGTGACACAAGCTTCAATAGTTATTCCATAGATTGAACATGTAACCTATAAATCACATCAAAACAACTTTATCGTTGCTTCTAGATTCTCCATTTGGGTAAGAGGTCGGAGAATGGGGAAGGAATTACAAATAGTCAACAACTGAACTACTAAGATTCCTCATTACTTTAAGTTCCAAACATAACTCGAAATGAATTTTTCAAAGAAACTATAGACAAATGCTCCACATTTGCATGCATTGAAAATTCCACACTTTCAGTAAAAGGAGAACTCATGAACTACTAACAAAGGAACTCAGCGTTTATCCTTAAACCAGTGCTCATAAAAACAGGCCATCATAATAGTCTATTCACCCAAGTTCATCGCAATGTCATGTCTACGCATCACACTTTATCTCGTCTATTAATGAACAAAATCACGGAAATTACTTGAGAACTTGGTAGTAACCAGTTAGCACGTCGAGTTCTTGAAGTCAAATCTAACAAACAAATTACAGAAGTGGAAAAACAAGCAACCCCTGAAAAAATCTACCTGTTTGATGAGAGGACTAACAGAGTGCAGAATACCTATTCTGATCTATACAATTAATGCACGAATGACGAAACAATGTAGTCAATGCCTCCATCTGCCATTTTCAAGGTCGTCATCAAAGATTGGTCGGGTTCATGGACACTGTGTTCTGATACGGCAATGCCATGTTCAGGTTGAACATACATACTGTCAGCTTCGGGTTGTCTTATTGTAAGACGGCCTGGATTATTCGACGTAGATTGTGAACCAGTTCGCTGTTCCGCGCCTTTGTAAATGCACATGGGGTCCTACCTGGATATGGAATAAGCAGTGTATCAAAATTTCTGTAACGAATTCGATTAACTAAAAATACATGTCATGTCAACTTCTTCTTTTGAATCTTCAGATCAATGAACTAAGAACTTTCTAGTAACAGTGAAAATGTGAATCTTTTAACTCAGAAAAATAAACAGCAACAAGAGAAATTGCTAATATAAGCATGGAACTTGGAAGGACTATAAAGCTTGTAAACCTTCAACAAAATACCCGGTGAAATCCCACAAGTGGAGTCAGGGTAGATATACGCAAGCCTTACCCCTACCTCGTGGAGGTAGAGAGGTTACAATTGTGAAGCAAAGTAGTTATGAAAAGAAAAACGATTGTGAAGCAAAGTAGTAATGAAAAGGAAAAACGATTGTGAAGAAAACATAGCAACTAATAAAGAAAGCAGTGCAGAGTACTCATAAAAGGAACAGTAACAACAACGAAACAGCCTTGTAAACCTTCGTGTTCTGCATAAACAAACCATGAAATATCAGACTAAGTTATATTGGGCCTTGAAACTTTTCATTAACATATGTATTTCTTCAGCTGGGCAAATGCTGCATCTAACAATTTGGAAAGCAAAAATAGTTTAGCACTCAAGTGGGCTGGCTTACCTCTATTAGATGCTGGTGTGTAAGATAAAAA
>JAJJBR010000445.1:30022-73853 GCA_022817965.1 Solanum lycopersicoides | reverse complement strand
ATTCATGATAAATAACAGTAGCATATAACCACTTCAACATAACTAGAATCAATAATTCAATCGGATGAACAAGTCAAAGATCACAAAGCCCATTCAAGGACTAAAAGCAAGTTTGGAAGGGACATGGCGTTCATCATGCAATGTGAGTCAAAATCAAATTAAAACCACTATAATTAACTTCAGTCATCATGATTTAATCGTTTTAAAACGTTTTTAGGAGGAAGAACCCATGGCCTTAGATTGGGAAAGAAGGAGAAAGTTTGGATCATAAATCCTCTTTTAAACTTTGAGATTAACTCTCTAGATGGAAGATAACTAGAAGATTAGATGCGAGCGCATATCTTTTTATTTCATGAAAACCTTGTTAAACTTGGTTAATTCATCCATGGAAGTCCAATCTCAAGCTGTCTTGAGCTATCACCAACCAAGGCGTGAGTTTCTAGAGGAGAAATATTTTGGAGGGAAAGGCAATTTGTGTAAGTTGTTTGGAATGGGTAGATCACGTTTTATTAACTTAAATTACCACCCCAAAATCACCAAATAAATCATGTGGGTTCAGTTATCACTGGGGTACTAGTTACCAATTTCCACCTTTCGATGCCAAACAGTCGCAACAGCAGTGATGCCCTTGCCTGCATTCGAGGGACCACGACGGACCCAACGGTACGGGGCCCTTTAAAAGTATTACCGACGGTGACGTTTTCAACGTAAATATAACCCTTAGCACAGTTTAGTAACTTCCACATAATTTCACCAAAACAAACACCTGAACTCTCCAAAACATGCAAGGGCCCCGATCAAAGACCTCACTTCATCAATCTACTGAATCAAGGAGACAAAACTTTCTCGACGCTATTTGCGTACGTTCCTTTGGAACGATCGTGTCAACTCTCAACTATCCAACAAAACTATCATCTATACACCTCATTCTAGATATAACTAACAGCTCTCTATATAAGTACATTATAACACTCATTCATTCTCTTTAGACTTCACTCGATATCATTTCATACAATACCTTAAGCATGCATATAGTGATCCCCCACACCCACAATGTATATGTTGAGGAGTGGAAACAAACTATCATTGCATGATTGCTCTTGACTTAGCTCCGGTGAGAACCTATTCTCTGCCCACTTAACGTATCATTTTGAATTTCTTCTATAGCAATCAGCTAAAAGCTTTAATATACGATGTCGCATCTTCCACACACAAACCAACTAATTATTATATAGTTCCATGGTATTTTCAGAGAATCCTATTAATACCGTATACCAAACCCATTTTCGAGTTAGCTCATATAAATCATCCCTCTAACATTCATGTTCCATCATATGGAGGATAAATCTCTGTGCGATGACAAATAAATTATCTTGTCCCCGACAAACTATCTAGGCTATACATTTTATCTATCTCCCTACGAACAAATGTAACCATTAATAGAACTTATTGTCAATAAACATCTAAGTAACGAAAGGACTTACCCTCACATAGAATCTGTTGCCATATTGTAATATTATTCCGTATGATGATTCATCATCTAATCATAAATACATCAAATACATCTATATGAATGTTATCTATCGTCGAAAATACTCACAAATGGAGAACAACAAACTGATTTCACCAATTCTAGATATTTAGTTATAAACAGATTCAATGCACACTAGACTCAAGCAAATATATCGCTATCTATATTCACTCACATCTTGATATTTCATCAACAATAAGATTGTATAATCTCTATCTCTTAAGAGAATTAAAGAAAAACATCCTATTAATAGTTCTGCGAACCGGATATATTACAATAGTATAAATTACACATCTCACCTCCATTTACTATAAAGAAATTTATTACAATCAGTGCAATTCGATCTCTACTCTAAACTAATAGGCGTTTCCATGAGATTACGTAATCTATTATAAGTCTAACAATATTGGCAATTGTATGGCTAAGCTGCATCACTTTCCATTGCACACCATTAGATGCGTATATATCGGACGGTATCATACTTTACATCATCAGAGGCCGGTTGTATATGGTCAGTATAAACAGACCACTAGTTGCCATGAAGGTCATAATCAACCGTACATAATTAGTGGTGTTCATGGAGGAATGTACTTCTCCTCATAATGCGGAATCTACCACTTATCTATGAACAATAGTTAACGTAAACTGAGTGCTCTCTATCTACTCCACAGCATCAAATAGCGACTATAAAGAGAGCTCATCTTGACCCCTTTACTTGTTAAATATTTATGATATATACTCTCTCAACTTTAATAAACTCCCTACCGGTATCATGCGATCGATTCCTGGTTGCATATATTCTTCTATTCGCACATATATAGACGGTGAGTCTGATACATATAATGTAAAAGTCACACCACGATGTACAATCACATATACATTAGCTTATATATGAAGATACATATATCTTCCACATCAACGAGCCACTCTATACAACAACTAAACATCAACTCATAGCAACAGTAGAGCGTATCATCTCTGTGGTAAATTACTTTTTGATCACTTAATCCACTTAAATTTGTCTATCTTGAATGACACATTCTTATATTCCGCTGGACTGCTCTGAAATTAACTGATAATGCCGTATAGAGACTGCGACTTTAGCATCTAATATGGACAGAACTCTTGTCCTACATCATAAGGAACAGTCTTCAACTAACCATTTAATAACAACTTAGTTGTCAAAGAGGAGACTACCACATATTATTCTTTCTCAAAGCGTGAGGACTTCAACCTTTATTATTAGGTTGTCCAATGTAAGAGATAAATAATATACACCTCACCTAAAGGTAACTTTAAAAAGACCAATACGTAATCAACTATTTATTCATAAGTTAACCAAATCATTATGCTCAGATCTAATAACCTTAATCTACAAAGATAGCTCTTCTCTCTTTACTAAGAGGAATCATGAATAAAATCCTCAACAGAAAACTTTTAAATTCACTAATCACAATTAATAAGTATTTCAATACACTGGAATATATGCGGCATATATCTAAAATGGTGACAAAATTGTCTTGTATACACATATTAGATATCATAACTACTAGTATCTTCAACACAATAAAATGGTACATTATGGCAAATTCAATACTTAGCAAAACTCATTCATATCTCCTAATGAAAACAAGAGAGGGCTCATCTAAGAGGTTCACTAGAACTTCAAGGAGTCAAGCACAAATAGTAGAAGGGAACACAAGGGAAGTAGAGAGAAGTATCTGACAACCTTACTATTGCATCCACCATCTCCACCATCATCTAGGTATAAATCAAGAGCAAACCTCTAACCTCAAATTTACTAGACGAGTTCTCTGTATGTATCAAGCCCAATATAATACTCACTTATACAGCGTGTCACCAACATCAAGGTCTACACTCAACACACGACGACTTATGCTATACACACCCTAGTTGCTATATGATAAGCACCGATGGCACCCAAATATAATTATATCGCCCTAAAATTATACTATCTAGTGGAGATGTCATACCACATTCATTACCACCAACTATACATTATCTATGACATCTTTAATCAACATCGCCTCAAATTATCAACCACATACTCTAGAGCCAATAACAATGCACACGCGCAGATACCATAAATTTCTTCTGTTGTCTTAGAACATTACAGTATGTGGTGACTTCCCTATCAGTCGTAACCCCTCATCCCCCACGATCTCACTAAGTCACCCACCACCTCACACTATCCATCCTACCCACCATAACTAATATACATCTTACTGCGCTCTCTACGGTCATGGAACTACTTCTTTTAACTCTCCTACGCGGATCAAAGCACACCAACTATATTACAAAGGACTACACAAGGTCACATTTCTATACGTAATCATGAATGTTCATCAAACACATACTCAAGATCAATCAATTTCTCTAGTTTAATGTATCTATCATGCGATATTATTTCAAGGGAAAATACTGAACACACTTTTCAAAACATTATGTCATCCGGTGTTCCCATTATTCATAGTGGACACTAACCACTATATATCATTTCAAGTTACAAATGCATAATAAGCACAGCCACCAATACTTATTGGATTAACGACTCAGCCGTTCCTATATATAACATCATGCATTTTCTCACAAACGGACAACTCATGTCAACTATAATCAAGCGTGTGTCCATTAACAGCTTATCTATACCTTGTCATATATTCAATGGATATACATTCTTCAAATAACATATACAGTGACTTATTCCACATCAAATTTGCGTCATACATTATTAGCCATCATATGGCGAGTCACATCATCAAAAATGCATATAACTTATGACTCTACTTATATCTCCAACAACATACTGCATGTCAACCATAAAACAAATATAATAGAGCACATATTTAAGACTCACCCCTTTCTCATCACACTTCATAGCCAATGCAAGAGATTACAATACTATAGCATATACATATCATATCACATTTGCTTAAAAGATCTCGAGCGTGTACGAAGAGATTAATATCATAAGTGATGCACTCGATTAATACATTACAGAGATAATTACTTCATGCATTGGAGCACGAAATAGATAAGTAGAAATGACGAGCGAGAGAACATGCTATCAGTACCTATAAAAGACCTTCCTCGACTCTCACATGAAATTTGTTAGGCTTCGTCACACTACCAACTCTTAACCAAGTGGGTAGAGCTCATATCTGCCTCGTGACTAGACGTGGCAATTATGGAGAGCTTTTTAAGATGACCATCATTAATGTTGAATTGATGATGAATAATCCATGTGGATCAATGTATGAAGGTTTGAACATGCCTGGACTAGTTAACAATGTGATCACCGTAATGTGGGTCCTTAATTGTATAAAAGTGGATTTCGATCATGTAAAGTTGGTTATATCTACTGTTCTAGGTTAATATCATGTTTGAATTATGGATATGAATCTTGTATTATTGAAGTAAAGATGGCTTATGTGAATTAACCTAGGTTCTTCTAGTCTATAGAATAGTAACTTGTAATCTTGACGTTAGGATAGTTGTTATATGAATTAATCATGGTTAATTGTCCTTAGTTATTGCATATAAGGTAATGTTAATATGAATTATATGTAATGGATGCAATGTGTATCAATTCATGATAGTTTGAACAGGATTAACCTATGTAAACTTACCGTCCATGAATTCTTAGTATAAAGCATACTTACAATGAATTCGACTTTATTGGCAATTGTAGTAGTGTCTCGTTTAAGCTATGATTTCTTTGGCTACTGCTCTACATGTATATTATTGATGAATTTTGATTGATAAGAAAGACTAGGGAAATTGATTTATGATCTATGCCTATGTATTCTCTAGAACAATGGTAATGTTTTGCACTAGTTGTATCATGATCTTGGAGAGACTTGTACATTGTTTCTTCTATGCTTAAAGTACATTTAGATACTGCCCTATATATAAATTGTTGATAAACAAGGTGTATTGGTCAATGATGATCAAATGGTGAGAAATTGGTAAGAACGCTTATCTCATCTACTCTTCTATACTAAAGTAGTTGATAAAACTTTGTATGGTATTGAGTGGTATGGTCCACTTATGGTGGCGGTGTTTACTTTATTGTCATTATACATGTGTTGACCATGGACTTGAAGGCAAATTGATGAATATATGGATAAGTGATTATGATGATCACATTATGTATAACTTGTGCCTAGTCTTCCATTATAGTTGTGAGCCTAGGTTGTGTTACTATTGTTATGAGCATGTGAATGGATTTGTAAGAGAATGTGTAGGTGCTGCCATGGGATAAGTGTTAATGATTGATGACCCCTACCCATGAAACCTATGTGAATGTGTGAATATCTAATGTTTAGAGTCTTAAAGTATACTATGAAGTTGTCTCGTCTCCTATGCTAAGTTGTGTTGTGTTGTCTATACTTGAAAGTGTAATGTGGTCTAACAGGGTGTCTGCCTCAATGAGTTGTTGATGACCATTATGTTATCATGTTGACCAATGTACACACACTCACATTTCATGCATGCTTGAAGTAGTAAAGGTTCATGGTGTCTAAATGAAAGGTAGTTCTCATATTCACTAGTTTCTACTACTGTGCATGTTCAGCTTATATGATATGATGAAGTATAAATGTGCATAGAGTCTTAGTGGGTTTTATATGAAAGTATTTCTCATATAGTTATACCTATAGACTTAGGCATTGATGTATGAACATGTGTGATATATATGTGCTATGTGAAAGCTTTACTCACATGTATTTACACACACACATGGATGATGATCTAGTAAGAGAGAGGGACCTTGATAGGGGTGCCCAAGAATACTGTAAACTAGATAGGTGCTTGAATATGCTATAAGCATATAAAGAATGAATATCATAAGCCTATGTTTTACGAAAATGTAATTAAAGGATTTTCAATAAAGGGAACTTATCTTAGCACAGAGTGAACTTGACATTGTGAGGTGTTGACTTTCCCTTGACGAAATATTCACCATTTGTCCCTTATAGAGTGTTGACTTCCCTTTGAAGAATATTCACCTATGTACCCACATGAGGTGTTGACTTCCCTTTGAGGAAGGGATCACCCATGTTTTCTCATGAGATGAGGCCCCAATTGTCCAATGGAATGTAGAGGGAATTACCTATCTCTTAGTTCCATAAACTATGCTTGCCACATAGGATCTACAAAGTGAATTCACTTAGGATTCTAGGATGTATGTTAATGTTCTACCTTGGATAGTTAGGAACACCTTCCATTGGTGTAAGTCTCTACAACACCAAATTCCATGTTTAGCACCCATGGTCTTAGTGTCGGTTAAGGCTATTGTTTCCCTAAAGTAAAATGGACAATGAAAGTAATGAACTAGGATCCTAACTAGGATGACTTAAGGGAGGTTACTTAGTATAGGTGGAAGCAATGAACCCATCTAGACATTGCACAAGTGGCTCCTTAGGATGTCTTAGGAAGGTGACCTAATATGTATGATTGTGATTACGTCTTTATGCATGATGTTGTAGAAGTTGTCTACTTGTTATAAAGATGTGCATGGTATGAATATAGAAGATGTGATCTATCCTTATGTGCATTATGTTGGTCTAAATGACTATATGATGAAGGTCTTGTATTGACATGAATGAAGTTGTCTTTACTTGTTATGAGGATATACGAATTGTATGTTAAGGTTTGTGGTCTCATGAAGAGTTTACTAACTATGTGTAAGGTTCTGGGGCTTCACATGTGCATTTCTCTAGTAGACTAAGATTGGGTCATGAACAAGGTCTTATAATGATGAATGTGAAAAGAAGTGAAAATATGTGTAAATGGATGTAGTTCACTGTAATTTTCCTAAGGCCTTGACCTAAATGTGTCTTTGATAGGTTGTGCTTATATGATGATGTGTGATTACTTATGTAGGTTGTATGTATTCTTTCTTGTCACCTTAAGGTGATACATTGCACCAAGTATCACTAGAGGGTTACTTGGGAAGTTAATGAATAATAGGAAAGAATGCTCACTGTAACATAAAAGTAGCTTCCTGTAAAGTTGCTTCAAAAATGTCATAAATTCTATATGTTATCTTATGTGATGTTTGGAATTTGAAATGTTTATATGAAGTATATGATTGATATAAATTCTATTGATAAAGGTGTTATGATGATTTACTCAAAATGGCATGAAGTATGATTTCAAGGAAAATGTCCCTTTTAAATGCATGTTTTTGCATGGTTGTCATACTTAGTACATTCTTGTGCTAACTCCATTCTTCTCTACGTTTTACACAAAGTGTAGGTTATGGATGCTAAAAGGATGTCTTGAATGGTGAAGAGTTTGATAGATGATTCCCAAGCTCGATGAAAGGACTCCTTAAGTTCAAGGATCTCCTACTTATGTCTTTAGTGTAAAGTCTTTAAATATTGTATAGTTATGTAATGTGTCTCATGGGCCGTGTCCCTAATGTACTCTAATGTTGTTGAGCCTAAGATGACAAAGAGACTTAAGGTTTAAATATGTTTTATGACTTATGTTTTATCTATATATAAGATGAAGTTTCTAGCATATGATGTGCTATGAAATGTTTTAAATTTTCCGCTAAATTTACTATGTCAATGCGATGAATGATAACTATGGGCTTGTATAAGACCTCCTAGAGGTCAAGTACGCCATGTTACTTCTAGGGGTTGCTCCCCGGATGTGACATATGCTAGGTGTTCTCACATGTAAACACACACACACTTAAGTCCAAGTATAAAACTAAGTTGAGTAAAAAGGGGAGTCTTGGGGTGAACACTCTTCGTGAGTTGAGATGAAGTGTTTAGTAGCAACCTCACTATTCCTAATGAGCTTTCTAAGATAGGTTGGAGGGATAAATGCCCTTCGTGAGTTGAGATGTGGTATTCACTAGTTATCCTTAACCTATAGTTTATAATGTCTAGAATCCATGGGGAGTTATGCCTAGCACCGAGAGGATATGAAGAAGGGGTGGTTACACTTCATGAGTTGAGATATTGTATTCCAATGTACCTCTTGAGATGAGTACTCCTCATTAGTATAGAATGAGTAACTTAGTAGCAATATCCTTATCCCTTAACTATGTACCCGCATAGGTGTAGCTATAGGGAAAGCCATATAAAAGCTAAAAAGTATGACCTTACTCTAGGCAAGTGAGGATCCCTCATCCGATAGGGGTTAATATCGGGATTCCATGTCTAGCTATCACGGTATTTGTCGGTTAATCTAACCCCCACAAAAGTAATGAATGTACTAAGTCTTCTAAAAGAATGTGTTACCTATGGAAATTTAAGGAACTAAGTCTTCTAAAAGAACGTGCTACTTAGGGTAGGTGGTGGTATGGGACGCTATCTATCCATTGCAATAAGTAGGACCTTCCGAAAGAGAAGACTTGGTTCCAAACCTTTTAAAAGAGTGTACTACTTAGGGTAGGTAGTGGTATGGGATGCCATCTACTCATTGCACTAAGTAGGCATCCGAAAGGGAAGTCTTTGGTGTTTTGTTGGGTGTTCTTCTAATGTCTTGTGATTGAGTGGTGACTTGTTCTCCCGAGGTGAGTAAGCCGAAAGGGTTAGTCTTGAGGATAGCTTTGGTATGTATTGAAGGGAGTGTTTAGACGTTTTCTTCATGTCTTACCTTGGAGAGTCTTAGGATAACCTTAGTTAAGGAAACTCATACGGAAATGAGTTCACTTCCTCATTGGAAATACCTTCGAAGTTCACCACTGTTGGAGTCTTTAGTTCAATGTAATGTCCTAAAATAGTTCACTGTAATGTCAAGATGAGTTTACTGTAAAATAGGGTAACTTACTGTAAAGTGTATTCTTGGCTCAAAATTATGGAAAATCCTTATCTAAGTGTTAAATGATGTTTCTTATGTTGTTTTTCTCCTAAATTCATGAATGTTATATTTATTGGGCATGAAAACATACTTTACTAAAATGTCACTTTTTGCATGTTTTTACATATCCCATACTTAGTACATCGTTTTGTACTAACCCCATACTTTTTTTATAATCTATAAGTATAGGTTTGAAGCTTTTGAAGGTTTGAAGGTGAAGATTGGGAATGTTCCTCTCAAGACAAAGTGTGTCCTCATATATTCGAGGGCATAGTCATTTACTTAGTGTTCTCATTAAAGACTTATTATGTATTTTCTTTTAATGTAAAGGACCGTGTCCCTAAGATATTATGTTGTGTCTTTAATATGGCTTGTGACGATGAGATTCTCTAAGTATTTTATCAAAAGACTTCCTTTATTTAATTATTCGTGAAAAGTTTTAAATTGAGCACTACTTTTCATGTCTAATGTAATAAACGATAGTTAAAGGGCTTGTATGAGACCCCAGAGGGTCAAGTACGCCCGGTCACGATCCGAGGGTTCTCCCTAGATTCTAGGGGGTGCTTGAGGGTCGTGACAGACTCGATGCACATTGATACTTCATCATATACATAAACTTAACATGCATCGTAATAGACACTAGTGAATATGAGAACTACCTTTCATTTAGACACCATGAAGCTTTACTAATTTTAAGCATGCATCAAGTGTGAGTGTGTGTGTACATTGGTCAACATGATCACATAATGGCTATCAACAAGACCTTGAGGCAGCCACCCTCTTAGACCATAGTATACCTAACATTAGCTATTCACACATTCACATAGGGGTACATGGGTAGGGGTCATTAATAGCAGCAACTACACATGATCTTACATAACCATTTACATGCTCATAACAATAGTAACATAACCTAGATTCACAACTATAATAGAAGACTAGGCACAAGTTACACATAAAGTGATCATCATAACCACTCAATCATATATTCATCAAGTTGCCTTCAAGGCCATGGTCAACACATATACAATGACAATAATGTAAAAATCGCCACCTTAAGTGGACCATAACACACAATACCATACAAGGCTTCATCAACATTACTATAGAGAAATACCGAAGTAGAAGAGTGGAGCAATTCTTACCAATCCTTTAGCCTTTGGTCATCATTGACCGTTACTACTCTTTCATCAATAAATCAAGTGTAGGTAAGTAGATTAAGTACCATAATCATACATGAAATCAACTATAAGTTACTTACAAGGTCATGCTACATCTAGCACAACACATTAACATACTAGAAAGTAGAAGAACATAGACCATTAGCCAATTTCACTTGCATGGATTATAACTCATATTTCATTAATCTTGTCAATCCAAGGCAGTTGCTAAATATACATATAATATATATCGAAATCATGCTAAAATCCCTAGAAGATCATGATACGAACATAGGCATTAAAATAGCAATTCAATAGAGAGTAGAGAAAATAGGAAATGCTACTAATTCCCTAAAGCCTTGTTCATCAATCATGTTTTTAACTATAATATACATTTTAGGCAGTATCTAAATAAATCATTACATCAAAGGAATCATGCTTCATCTATCCACAATTCGAGATCACATCACATACATAGTATTATCAATCGATAGACTAGAAGAACTTAGATCACCTCATATCAATCCTTCTTCACCTTGATTATACATGATTTATAATTACAATTCAATCATAATATATACTTAAAACAGTAGCTATAATCATCTTCACCTAATCGAGTTCAACATTTAATCATTAAAAGACCATGTTACAGTGAATTCTTAGGATTCTAAACTAGGCATGTTCAATCCTTCATACATTAATCCACATGGACCTTTCGTCATCAATTCATAATAAATTCATGTAAATAACATTAGTTATAAGCAATTCAATGTAAGAGATTCACAAATTAACTATTAACAAGCCATGATCACAATGCCCATGCAAGGACTAAATTAATTTAGGGAAGGAACATGGGTTCATCATGCAATTTGATTAAAATCACGTTTAAACCAATAAATTAACATCAATTCATCATTATTTAATCATTAAAAATGTTTTTAGAAAGAATCCATGGCTAGATTGAAGAAGAAGTTGGATCATGAAATCTCTTTTGAAACTTTGAGATTAACTCTCTAGATGGAAGGATAGATAGAGATGAAGGATCACCATAACTTTGTCTAGTTGAAAACCTATAAAATATTGCGAAGAACCCAGGAGAATCCAATCTACAAGCTCTTCTTGAGCTTTAACAACAATGGAGGTTTCTAGCGAGAATTAGTTTTGGAAGGAAGGTTTAATTCGTGTAGAGGGAATTGGGAATGGGTTGTTCACGTGTTTGATCCCTTAAATACACCCAAAAATAGTTGAATAAATCAATTAGAGTAAATTAAGTACGTGGGTTCAATTTCCCATTCACCCCTTAAATAAAACAGTTCGCATGGCAGTGTTGCAGGCCACCATCGACGGATAACCATCGACTGGGCATATGTCAATCGACTGGCCGTCTGTGGCTTAAGTCGATTGGAACTTCGCCTGTTTTGGGGATGAGACTTGCCCAGGATAAGTGTCCATCAATGAGACCTCTCCTACGGGCCGTTGGTCAACCAACTGGCCATCATTTGGTTCATTCGATTGACACTGCCAAAGCAGTGTCTCGACCAGCCTTGGGTCCTTCTTGTGGGCCCTTTTGCGGGGCCCTTTAGAAGTTGTACACGGATGTTTCCCATGTAAATACAACCCTTAAAAAGTTGTAGATCTCACACATAATTTTCACCCAAAACAAATACTCGCAACTCGTCCAAACATGCAACGCCCCATCAAGACACTCACATGCATGTCTAAAGGCTATCTTTCAAACGTCTTGGACGTTCTTGGACGTTTGACCCTCAAAATTTACGAAACTCCATATACTATCATTAAACATTGTTAACTCATTTTAAAACTTCATAAGCTCATTTCATACAATTATAAGCACGCATAGACATAAGAGGCGCATAGGTGACTAGTCGTCGAACGTCTTGGTCGTCCCTTGATGTTTGACTTCCAAATCACCTCAAACATTAGACACTTCCTCGAAACCATATTATAAGCCTTTTTAGGACCTTATAACCTTAATACAAACATGTTAGCCTCTAGACACCCTATGTCATTTTGGGGTTCTTACAATATCCCCCACTTGGGAACATTCGTCCTCGAATGTCACTTAGAACACTTTAATCACAACAAGGACTTCAATGCATCATAGAGCAGTTCATCACATTCATAACATCGTCACATAGAAGTTAATGCACCAAACTTACAAGGAACACAACTTCAAATCATTTAGCACTCAATGCACACAAGTAAGCAAAACTTCAATTCCCTTATTCTTTAATGCATCAATCACAAGGCTCTTATCATGTTCATAGGAGGAACATCCTTCTCCTAATCATAACATGGTCATTACACTCCACTTTATTAAGAGTTCATCATACACCCTTCTTTTAATCATAATAAGGTAGATTCCATATCACTCAAAAGTAAGTAGGCACTCATACTTCCATGCACATAGACTTGAGTTAATTGAATCAACAAGGACCTTAATTAGTTAGACCTAGTGCTATGAGGGTCATACTCAACCATAACATGCCTAGTGGTGTCCATGGTGGAATGTCCTTCTCCTCAAAACACTTACACGTATCATGAGTTCATACCCAAGCGATTGCACAAATATCATTTTTACTGTATGATGATAATTTCTCAACTTCTAAACCAAAGCATGCTCATGTTTTCTTCGTAGTGAAGTCTAAATGATTAGTCACACCAAATACATCACAATAATTAGGAAGCCATTTCACAAAATCTCAATTTCTAGCATAACATTAGTCTTTACAGTAAGCATCATTGGGAAAAATAACACAAATCATAAGCACACACATGAACACTTAGCTACACATGATTTCATCTTTTAAGAGTGAGCATACAATCATGGTTCCAAACCATACAAGTCACATAGTTTTCAAGAGACTCTACACATTTCATTTTAAAGAGACTCAACTTTTCATTATAAGGCTAAACCTTACATATTAAAAGTGACTAAAACCAAGTTTCTTACCTTATCTCATGAAGTCAAATGTACAATTAGCATGTTAAGATTCACATTTACCATGTTAAGATGCAATTCAATCATGAGAAAACCATGAATTTTATCAAAATTTCCATTCATGCACTTTGGAATCTTCACAAGATCTTTAAGGTGATGTCAATCAATACATACCAAACATATAAAGTTCATGCAATTCATACTTTATGCAAAACACTATTCATGAACAAGTTCATCAAGACTTCATTAGATTCAAGTTCAAGCAAAAATAGAAGGACAAGGTAGAAAATATCTACAACCTTACTACTCTATCACTATCCCCCACTTAGGGTAAATCCAATTAAGAGCAACTTAACCCAACCTTAAGAGGATATTAACTTAACAACCTTCATTTTCATCACTTAAAAGTGATTAGCACTTTTAGAAAGAATTACAGTAAGTCAACCAAGGCATTCTAAACTTTACCACCTAGGCATCTAATCCCCAATCATCAAGTTAGGTCATCTCATTCAACCACATAAGGTTTTCATATATTACAATAGACACCAATGTCATTCAACATTAGGGGAAAACTACAAGGAGACTTAGCAATAAAATTTCTCCCTTTCCCTTGAACATTATAGTAAGGTGACTTCTAGGTCACTAAAACCCACATCATCACCCTACCAAGACAAACATACTACCTTCACACCTAGGATCAAGTCTATACAAAGGACTCCAATCCATTCTAGGCAACTTATCAAGGACTACACATAAACAAAGGGAAACCATTGAACACTTTTAAGCACATATTCTTAGGGTAGCATGATTTCATAGGTAGTCACTAAACATTTCAAGATCAAATCATAATATTAGACTACTATCATATAAAACCATGTAGTAACACACCATTCCAAAAAACAAAACTCATTTCAACCATAATAACATCTAACATGCTTTAATCATATCGTGACATACATTCTTCAACATAACATGTCATTTCACATAAACTTCATATATAGCCATAAATGTCATCACATCATTAAACATGCCAAAATTCACCTTCACACATACTCATCAAACCATAAAACTAAGTTAAGCATTAACTCACCTTTTCTCCCGCAAGCATATAAGATACCATCTCATCCAAGCAATCACATCTAAAATACCACCGGACAAGAAAACATAAGAGAGAGATCTTATAGAGTTATGTCTATTGCACGATATGAGAATGATGAAAAAGGGATCTCATATCATTTGATGATGTCGCGACTCACCACCAATGAACACGAGACTTTACTAGACGTGGCAATACGAGACTTTTAGAACCTAAAACAACTTTATAAACCTGGCTATGATACCACATTTGTCACATCCTCCGAGCACCCCCTAGAAGTAACATGGCGTACTTGACCTCTCGGAGGTCTTATACAAGCCCATAGTTATCATTCATCACATTGACATAGTAAATTTATCAGAAAAAATTTAAAACATTTCATAGCACATCATATGCTAGAAACTTTACTTCATATAAATATAAAATATCATATTACATACTTAGACCTTAAGTCTCTTTGCCATCTTAGACTCAACAACATTATATTACATTAGGGACACGACCCTTAAGACATAAACATAAGTATATAATTCATAAAACATTACAGTAAACATAAATAGGAGATCCTTGAACTTAAGGATTCCATTCATTGATCTTGGGAATCATCTATCAAGCTCTTCATCATTCAAGATATCCTTTAAGCATCCATAACCTACACTTTGTGTAAAAAGTAGAGAAGAATGGAGTTAGCACAAGAATGTACTAAGTATGGCAACCATGCAAAAACATGCATTTAACATGGACATTTTCTTGAATTCATACTTCATGCCATTTTGAGTAAATCTCCATAAATCCTTTGTACAATAGCATTTATATCATTCACATACTTTATATAGACATATTCAAAGTCCAAACATCATAGAAAATCACATATAGAATTTAAGTCCCATTTGAGGTCACTTTACAGTGAGCTCATTCTTCTAAACAGTGAAGTCCTTCTTTTAATTCATTAACCTCCCAAGTAATTCTTTAGTGATACTTGGTGCAATGCATCACCTTAGGACCACAAGAAAAACCATACATACAACTTACACAAGCCAATACATATAATCATAGAAGTATAGCCCATTACAAGAGACATTCAAGTCAAGAATATAGGACATTACACTAAGCTACATCAACTTACACATACTTTTACTTCTTTTCATATTCATCATTATAAGACCTGTTCATGACCCCAATCTTAGTCTACTAGTGCAATGTACATGTGAATCCCCATAACCCTACACATACTTATTAAACTCTTCGTGAGACCGCAAACCTTAACATACAATTCATACATCCTCATAATAAGTAAAGACAACTTCATTCATGTCAATACAAGACCTTCATCATATAGTCATTTAGACCAACATAGTACATTTAAGGATAAGATCACATAATATAGATTCGTACCATGCACATATTCATAATAAGTAGACAATTACTACCATATCATGCATAAAAACATAATCATAACCATACACATTAAGTCACCTTCCTCGGACGTCCTAAGGAGTTCTTGTGCGATGTCTAGATGGGTTCATTACTTCCACCTATCCTAAGTAACCTCCCTTAAGTCATCCTAGTTAGGATCCGAGTTCTTTACTTCCATTTTCCATTTTACTTTAGGGAAACTATTGCTTTAACAATCACCAAGACCATGGGAGCTAAACATGGAATTTGGTGTTGTAGAGCCTTACACCAATGGAAGGTGTTCCTGTCACGACCCGGATTCTGGAATCCAAATCGCAAGTGGCGTCGTTGACCTCTCAGAGGTCGCAGACAAGCCTCTTCTTGCATTTATCACATTCATAAGGTTAATTTTAGCAGAAAATTTAGAACTTTTTGCTTATAGTTGAAGTATACATAGACTTCATATAAACGCATATTTGTAAGGAAGTTCATTTGCTCATACATCAACCATCTAGTTATAAGATCATGCAACTTGAAAGAAATGGAATCTCATGTCAGAAGTAATACTTGCAAAAACGGCATCATTACAAGCGTCTGAATGAAATAGGAAAGAAACACTAGTGGAACCTACCCCACTAGTTCAAACCTACTACTAAGCAAGAATATAAAGACAGGCATCCTTGAATGCATGAGGACCTACCAAGTCTGCATAAAATCTCTAAGTCCGAACAGCTGCAATGATACCCTCAATGTCCTCCTGATCCTGCACCTAAAATAGTAATATTGTATGGAATTAGTACACACTTGTACTAAGTATGGGTACATGCACAACAC
The DNA here is from genome assembly GCA_022817965.1 of Solanum lycopersicoides. NCBI lineage: Eukaryota > Viridiplantae > Streptophyta > Magnoliopsida > Solanales > Solanaceae > Solanum > Solanum lycopersicoides. Next base: position 57,033 of record JAJJBR010000445.1, on the reverse strand, counting down.
ATAACGGTAATTCATGAACAAGGATGGCTCTTCCTAATCAACATGCTTTCTTAAAAGGTCAAGTCTCTTGACTTTGACTATTTCGTAATAGGAAGGTCATGCCATGAATATGTCACACATCATACAAACATAGGTTCACATAATATACATTTCATGTTTAATATAGTATACATTTCATATCCATGAAGCTTTGGAATCATGGACATAGCATTAAGACATCTCAAGTGAGGGCACAACATATGGGATCTCAATCCGAGGGTCTCCTTTAGCAAACACAGAGCCTGCTTCATTCATTCATTTGTACTTCACATTATTCATTTCATTCATTCATAGGCTGATGTGAATACCACCTATACCTAGGATGATGTTTAAGACTCTCATCGGGATTATGAAGTGCAATGACCAAGAATGACCTAATGTCAATACTTGAGTCCGGTCTCACCTCCTGATTGTCTTGCACAAACAACTTCGGTATCGTTTATTTCATTATCTTTCATACTTTGAGGAACTTCAACCTTAACCGACATAGATCATGTGATCATCATGAAATCCGGTGTCTTCCCTACACCGAAAAGAGGTGAAGTCACTAGCCAAAGTGAAACCAAAACATGCTAGCTTTATGGGTTCGAACCAAGCTAGTTCCCAATGTTGTCAACATAGTTCAAAGACTAGAAGATTTAAGTAGACCCATACCCACCTTGGTGGACAGTCTCATCTCATGATATTTATGTGAACCTCCGCCTTTCCCGAAAGAAGGCATCACCACTCATAGCTAGCCTATCGGTGCTTAGTTTAAAGTTCCTATTTACATTCAACTCGTACATCATCGAAGCTTGATTCTTAGCATGAGGTATTCATATCTCATTAGATGATTTCTCATCTCTTCTTTACATATAAAGTGTTAATTGTCCTTACACTTACATATAGAATGTGATTGAGACTTGTCTCTTAATATTCAACACTCTCTTAGGTGAATACTTTTTGGTGACCTTATATTGGCGTATGTACAGCTTGTCTCACTTGCACTAGCCTCATAATGTGGTGCCATCCTGTTCTTTCTTAACATCTTTTCATTTGATATTTACTCACCTTTTATTATTTGTTCATCGTATAACATATATATTCTCTCTTGGAATTTACATTGAGGGACATTGATTCTAGGCGTAGATACAACTTGTCTCACTTGCACTAGCCTATAGCCATGTAGTTACTCTTTTCTCTACATATTAACTATGAATTAATTTGTAACACTTTCTTTTGGAGTATACTTGAGGCTTGACTCTACATCATTCTACACTCCCATAGGTGAGTACGTTTGGTAACATTTTCTTAGGCTTGGTTGAGACTTGCCTCACCCTTCATCTTAGCCTCATATCATGTTGTCACTATTTTCATTAGCATCATTGTATAACATAATTACTCACCTCATTACGTGAATGTTTATTTCTTAATCTTACCATTAACTCATGGTAGTACCCATTTGGGGTTACTCATATTTGGCTAAGTGTTTCATGATAATCTAAGTATATGTTGTGCAAGACTTATGCATCGTACACATTCAGCCAAGGGACCCAAGTTCAATCCCTAGTGGCTGCATTTTATTTAATCATATGTGAGACTTATGTGTCTCCCAATTACGGCCAAGAGGACCCATGTTCGAATCCCTTGGGCAGCACTTTATTTTTAATTATTTAAAGTGTTAAGTGTCTCCATAAATTTGGCCAAGAGGACCCATGATCGAATCCCTTGGGCAACGCCTTATTTTTAATTATTTAGAGTGCTAAGTGTCTTCCTAAATTTGGCCAAGAGGATCTTAGATCGAATCCCAGTGGCCTCATCTTTTTATTACTTTATTTTGGTGTGAGATTTATGTATCTCACACCCTTGTCCAAGGATCCAAGTTCGAATCCCCCCTCCCTCACTATTTTCTTTTTCTTTTAATTCCACACTTCTTCAACCTGCCCAAGTTCGAATCCACTCTCTCACCCTATGTTCTTTTCTTTTATTTTAAGGTTTAATCTCTTAGTATTAGGACCTTAATGTCATCGAGATTCACCCCAATTTGTAGCATTTATTTTCCTTCATTCATGCTAGTGACTAGCCGAAATCATATTCCATTAACACATAATTTTAACTCACTTTCTTAAACTTAGCCTAGGTATTTAACTCATAGTTTTACATATACCTTTAATCAATTCATTAAATACCTTATTGTCACTTTCTTATTCATGAACATCACGATTCTTTTTCCACGTTAAACATACAACATTTTGTATCACATGATTTACTATTTTCTTCAAGTAAACCATAGCATTATACTTACGAAAAAAAGCATGATTGTTCACATATAATATTCATCATTTGGACGTACATAACAGTTCATAAACAGTCCAAAACACACACTTTGCACACAATAACAATCATTCCTAAAATTGTCTACCAGAAGTCATACTAACGCATGCAACAATTTGTTCTAATGATCTAATGACAGTGGCATGCAACGGGGGACAACCTTAGTTTTTCGATTAGACTTTGAACTGAACCTTAGGGGACTCTTGGGAAGAGACCAAGAGAGAATAAAACCCATACCTTTTCAGACTTGACAACCAGACACAACCACACGCCCCAGCCCACACACAAACCTTTCTTCAGAGCTTTGATTATTGTTTGCAAGTGAAGTTCTTTACTTAAANTATGCTTACAACTCGGCTCGAACCCGAGTTGTGGAGGTCCGGTCAACTCGGGTTTGAACACCGAGATTTGACCCATTTTTACTAATTCATCACTTATTTAATTAATTAAATATCAGCCTAGGGTAATTACCATGCTACCCCTAGTCCCGAAATTACCTTTATACCGCTAGAACCCTTAAAACCTAGGACTAACCCTCTAAGTCCGGTTAAGACTCATCCGGGTGAATCCTAATATTCGAATACCCTACGTGGATGAACCCAACCCTGCCTAGCTCAACTAACTCACCAAGTTTGTTGGCTTGGCTGGTGTATAGGTTCAGAGGTCTGAATCCACGCGCATCAATCCGTGTGAACCCGGTCTAATCTAGGCATTCTAGGTACGTTTAGGCCTTACTTAGCATAGTTATTTTTGGGTTGTTACAGTTCCTACCTAGACAAGGTAGAACATTAACATACATCCTAGCATCCTAAGTGAATTCACTTTGCTAAATCCTATGTGGTAAGCATAGTTTATGGAACTAAGAGATAGGTAAAATCTCTCTACATGCCATTTGGCAATTGGGGCCTCATCTCATGACAAAACATGGGTGAACCTTCCTCAAAGGGAATTCAACACCTCATGTGAGTCCATAGGTGAGTATTCCTCTAATGGAAGTCAACACTCTATAAGGGACAAATGGTGAATCTTCCTCCAAGGGAAGTCAACACCTCTCAATGTCAAGTTCACTCGGTGCTAAGCTAAGTTCCCTTTATTAAAAGCCTTTAATTACTTTCATAAAACATAGGCTTAAGATATTTATTCCTCATATTCGTATAGCATATTTAAGCACCTATCTAGTTTTAGATTATTCTTGGGCACCCCTCTCAAGGACCCTATATAAACTAGATTATCATTCATGTGTGTGTGTACATATATGTGAGCAAACCTTTCACATAACACATAAATATCACACATGCCCATATATTAATGCATAAGTCTATAGGTATAACTATATGAGGAATCCTTTCATATAAACCCACAAAGACTCTATGCAAATTCATGCTTCATCATATACATAAGCTTAACATGCATAGTAATAGACACTAGTGAATATGAGAACTACCTTTCGTTTTGACACCATGAACCTTTACTACTTTTAAGCATGAATGAAGTGTGAGTGTGTGTGTACATTGGTCAACATGATCACATAATGGCTATCAACAAGACCTTGAGGCATCCACCCTCTTAAGACCATAATATACTTTCAAGTATAGACCACACAACACATTTTAGCATAGGAGGCAAGACAAACCTTATATTATACTTTAAGGCTCCTAACATTAGCTATTCACACATTCACATAGGGGTACATGGGTAGGGGTCATCAATCCTTAATAAATCATTAATAGCAGCAACTACACATGATCTTACATAACCATTTACATGCTCGTAACAATAGTGACATAACCTAGATTCACAACTATAATAGAAGACTAGGCACAAGTTACACATAAAGTGATCATCATAAGCACTCATTCTTATATTCATCAATTTGCCTTCAAGGCCATGGTCAACACATATACAATGACAATAAAGTAAACACCGCCACCGTAAGGGGACCATACCATGCAATGCCATAGAAAGCTTCATCAACATTACTATAGAGAAATAGAGAAGTAGAAGAGTAGAGCAATTATTACCAATCCTTTAGCCTTTAGTCATCATTGATCATTATTACTCTTTCATTAAAATATATCAAGTATAGGGAAATAGCTTAAGTACCATAATCATACATGAAGTCAAGTATAAGCTACTTACCAGGCCATGCTACATCTAGCACAACCCTTAACCTACTAGAATGTAGAAGAACATATACCATTAACCAATTTCACTTGCATGGATTATAACTCATATTTCATTAATCTTGTAAATACAAGGCAGTGGATAAATATACATATAATATATATCAAAATCATGCTTAAGTCTCTACAATATCATGATACCAACATAGGCATTAAACTAGTAATTCAATAGATAGTAGAGAAAATAGGCAATGCTACTAATTCCCTAAAGCCTTGTTCATCAATCATGTTTTTAACCATAATATACATGTTAGGCAGTAACTAAATAGATCATTACATCAAAGGAATCATGCTTCATCTATCCACAATTCGAGATCACATCACAAACATAGTATTATCAATTGTTAGACTAGAAGAACATAGATCACCTCATACCAATCCTTCATCACCTTGATCAGACATGATTTATAATTACAATTCAATCATAATATCTACTTAAAACTGTCACATCCGGGGAGCACCCCCTCGACGTAACCGGCGTCTTCTTCTTCTTTGAAGACTAAGACCGACCTTTCAACATTCATCATAGCATTTATAGGCCAAAATTACGGAAAAATTAAAAATTTTACTATTTCTACATTGAGGTTTACATAGACCTATACACACACACACACGCGCACACACACACACACATATATATATGTATATATATATATATATATATATATATATATATATATATATATCGAACATACATAGACCCTTCGTATATAAAGATTACATAGTCTTCTACTTTTATTGCACATTCATATATATAACATAAAATAGAGTCTCAAAGTCGTCTCATCTCATAACCATCTAAAACGATCATAGCAATTTTGGCATAGCCCTACATAAATATCAAGAAGCCACATATAGGCTTATACAAATCGTACTCAAACGAAATAGAATGAACATAAAAGTCTAAAAAGTAAAGCAACTCCATAAGCTAGATATCGGCGTCGCCCTCGGAAAGTGAGGACCTACCCACTTGGATGGTAGAGAATATCCAAGTCTTCTTCAAGTTGTCTCGAATGAGACTTTAACGATCGGAATCTAAAATGTTTGGAAAAAGGGAGAAAATGGGGTTAGTATGCCACATGTATTAAGTATGAGACCATATGCACGTATAACTTCAAAACATGCAATAAAGGGACATTTAGTTAAATCATGTCATTTTGTCTTTAAAAGTCTTATGCTCAATAAACCAAAGCAAGTTACATGCACACCAACATACTTGAACCCATAATCTAGCACAACTCTATTATCAAGTAACATTCATCACAAGCAAGAATGAGAGTTTATCATATATTGATAATCAAATCAATAATCATGAATCCCCATAAATTCACAAGTGCAATGAAAAAAAATTTCCCATTACCTTACTTAATCAAGTAAGCCAACAAGGACCATCATTAATAACCTACTACACATAATATGACCTTTAATACACATGACTTAATACTTCAACAATAAAGACCATTAACATGTTCATAAACATCATCAACATCATATAATATCATTTACATTGTCATCATATACATAGATAATATTAACATCCTAAAGCTTCTATCAAGGCAAACTAGTGCAAGGCTTAGTGTCACATCGGGGAGCACCCCCTAAAAGTAACATGGCGTACTTGACCTCTCGTAGGTCTTATACAAGTCCATAGTTATCATTCATCGAATTGACATAGTAAATTTAGCGGAAAATATAAATCTTTCTTAGCACATCATATGCTAGAACATTACTTCATATTTATAAAACATAAGTCATAATACATGTATAGACCGTAAGTATCTTTGCCATCTTAGACTGAACAACTTTAGAGTACATTAGGAACACGGCCCATAAGACACATTACATAAGTATTCAATATTGAAAGACTTTACAGTAAAGACATAAGTAGGAGGTCCTTGAACTTTAAGGATTCCTTTCATTTACTTGGGGATCATCTAGCAAGCTCTTTACAAGACAAGATATCCTTTAAGCATCCATAACCTACACTTTGTGTAAAAAGTATAGAAGAATGGGATTAGCACAAGAATGTACTAAGTATGGCAACCATGCAAAAACAAGCATTTAAAAGGGACATTTTCTTTGAAATCATACTTCATGCTTTTTGAATAAATCTCCATAAAACCTTTAACCAATAGCATTTATATCCTTCACATACATCATATAAACATATTCAAAGGCCAAACATTACATAAGATCTCATATAGGATTTATTACATTATTAAGCCAGTTTACAGTAAGCTACCTTTACCTTAACAGTGAACCTTTTTTCCTTTAACTCGTCAACCTTCCAAGTACTCTCTAGTGATACTAGGTGCAATGCATTACCCTAAGGCCACAAGGAAAACATACATAAAATCTATACAAGGCAACACATACCATAATAGAAGTATAGTACAACATATACACATTTAAGCCAAACTATAAACACATTACAGTAAACTACATCAAGTCACACATACATTTACTTCTTTGCATATACATTATTATTTAACCTTGTTCATGACCCCAATCTTAGTCTACTAGTGCAATGAACATATGAAGCCCCATAACCCCATACATTCTTAGCAAACTCCTCATGAGACCACAAACCTTAACATTCAATTCATATACACAAGTAAGTGAATATAACCTCATTCATGTTAATACAAGACCTTCATCATATCAACATCATGCATATAGACTCATACCATCCACATCTTCATAAAGAGTAGACCAATACTACAAAGTCATACATAAAGAATCATATACATAGACACATGCATTAGAACACCTCTCTAGAACTTCCTAAGGAGATACTTGTGCAATGTCTAGATGGGTTCATTACTTCCACCTATCCTAAGTAACATCCCTTAAGTCATTCTAGTTAGGATCCTAGTCATTTACTTTCATTGTCCATTTTACTTTAGGGAAACTATATCCTTAACCGACATAGTCCATGTGATGCTAAACATGTATCCGGTGTCGTAAAACCACACACCAAAAGAAGGTGGTCTACCGGCCAAAGTAGAACAAAACGTGACATAGCTTTCTAGGTGGATCCAGTAGCTAGTATCGTATGGTGGAAACATAGTTATGGAACTTGGAGGATATCTTGGAAACATCCCTCTATGCCCTTGGGCTATGAGGCTTTCCATCTCATGAGATTTATGGTAGACCTACCTTTCCACATTGGAAAGGGACACACACTCATATACAAGTTCACTCGGTGCTAAACTAAGTTCCCTTTATTGAAAAAGCCTTTATTATCATTTATTTATACAACATAGCTTAGGAGAAGTCATCCCCTCATATGCTTAGCTCATAGGTCATAGATGAGAATTCATCAACCTAAATCATGTGAGAAATCCTTTCACATGGACATAGCATATGTAAAGCACCATCTAGTTAAAGATACACTTGAGCACACCTTTCAAGGCTCCTCTATTAACTAGATCATCATTCATGTGTGTGTGTATACATATATGTGAGCAAGCCTTTCACATAACACATTAAGTCACACATGTTCATACATCATATTTATGCATATAGAAACCAAAGCTAGAACTATCCTATCAAGGTACACATGTGCAATGCATAGGCAAAGTCCCATACCCTTGCCCATACTAGTACACCTATCAAGTTATCCTAGTTAAGGAAACACATATCATACTTTCATAACATCATCTTAACATGCATAGTAGTAGACACTAGTGAATATGAGAACTACCTTTCATTTAAACAACATGAACATTTAATACTTTCAATCATGTGTGAAGTGTGAGTGTGTGTGTACGTTGGTCAACATGATCACATAATGGATATCAACAATTCATTGAGGCAGCCACCCTCTTAGACCACATTACCCTTTCAATCATAGACCACACAACACACAATACCATAGGAGGCAAGTTAACTTCATAGAACACTTTAAGACTCCTAACATTAGCTATTCACACATTCACATTGGGGTACATCAGTAGGGGTCATCAACCATTACTACCTAAAATATGGAAGCACCTACACATGATATTACATAACCCTTTACATGCTAATAACAATAATAACATAACCTAGATTCACAACTCAAATAGAAGACTAGGCACAAGTTACACATAAAGTGATAATCATAACCACTCCTTCATATATATTCATCAAATTGCCTTCAAGGCCATGGTCAACACATATATAATGACATAAAGTAAACACCGCCACCATAAGTGAACCATACCACACAATGCCACTCACGGCTTCATCAACATTATTATATAAAAGTAGAGAAGTAGAAGAATAGAGCAATTCTTACCAACCCTTTAGCCTTTGGTCATCATTGACCTTTACTACTCTTTCATCAAAAATTCAAATATAGGTCAGTAGCTTAAGTACAATAATCACAAAAGAAACCATGTACAATTCTCTACAAGTTCATATTACAATCTAATACATTACATCACATATATACTAGAAAGTAGAAGAACATAGATCTTTAATCCAATTCACTAGCATTGATAATCAATTATATTTCATTAATGGCATAAGTATAGGGCAGTAGCTAATCATACACTAAATCATAAAGAAATCATGCTTAAACCACTTCAAGATCAAGCTACAACATAGGCATTAGTCTTGTCAATTCGTTAGAGTATAGGGAGAATTGCCAATACTATCGATTCCCTAATACCTTGATCATCAATCATATATCACCAATAAAATACATGCTAGGCAGTAGTTCCATTAATCTTTACTAAAAAGGAATCATTCTTCATCTAATCCGAACTCGAGATCACATCATATACGTAGTATTATCAATCGATAGATTAAAAGAGACTAGATCAATTCACATAAGCCATCTTTACTTCAATCATACAAGATTCATATTCATAATTAATACATTATATTAACCTAAAACAGTAGATACAACCAACTTAACCTGATCGAAATCCACATTAAATCATTTAGAAGCCAATGTTACAGTGAACCATGGAAACTAGGCTAAACATGCTCAAATCTTCATACATTGATCCTAATGGATCCTTCAACATCAATTCAACATAAATTCATGTAAATAACAGTATATATGATCACTTCAAAGTAAGAACATCACAATTCAATTGATAACAAAATGTGATCACATTGCCCATGCAAGGCTAAATCGTTTTGGTGAAGGAGCATGGGTTCACAATGAAATTAGAGTCAAATTCACGTTAAAACCACTGTATTAACTTCAATTAATCATGATTTAATCATTCAAAACCTTTTTAGAAGGATTCCATGGCAGATTGAAGAAGAAAGTGTTTGATCATATTTTTCTCTTTGAAATCTTTGAGAATGGCTCTGTAGATGAAAAGATAACTAGAGATGAAGATCACCATACCTGAATCTTCATGAAGACGTATAAAACCTGATGATTCACCCACGAAAATCCAAGATCCAAGAAGTTCTTGAGCTTCATCAACAATGGTGGTTTCTAGGGAGAAGATTTTTGGAGAGAAGATTTCTTACGTGTGTATGGGGTTGGGAATGGGTTGATCACGTTTAGAATGACTTATATACGCCCAAAATCAGTTAAATAATCCAACTAGAGTCGTTTTAGGATGTGGGGTGAATTTCCCATTCACCCCTTTAATGAAACAGTGTGCAGTCTTCAGCTCACAGGCCACCATCGACGGACCTACCTATGAACCGTAGGTCAGTCGACGGGCCGTACATGGGGTTACGTCGTTTGGTACTTAGACAATTTTGAGCTTGAGACCTGCCCAAAATAAATAAAAATCGATGAGACCTCACCAACGGTCCGTTGGTTGAGCAACTAGCCGTCGTTTGGTCCGTCGATTGACACTGCCAAGGTAGTGACTCGGCCAGTCTTGGGTCCTTCTTGTGGGCCCTTTTGCGGGGACCTTTAGAGGTTGTACCTGGATGTTTACAACGTAAATACAACCCTTAACAAGTTGTAGACATTCCACAAAATATTTACCCAAAACAAACACCTGCAACTCGTCCAAACAAGCAAGGCCCCATCAAGACGTACATGAACGTCTCAAGGGCTAACTTTCAAACGTCTTAGACGTTCTTGAACGTTTGACCTCCAAACTTCATGAAACTTCATACACTACAATTTGACATCATTATAAACCATTTTAAGACTCAATAATATTATGACATACAAATATAAGCATAGATAGACACATGAGACACATAGGTGACTAGTCGTCGAACGTTTTGGTCGACCCTTGACGTTTGACTTCCAAATCACGTCAAACTTTATACACTGCCTCTAAACCATATTATAAGTCATTTTAGGACCTTAGAAAATTAATATGAACACGTTAGGATCTAGACACCCTATCTCATTTTTTGGAGTCTTACACTTAGGTAGAGTCACATACCCCTACCTAGGCTAAGTCAAACCCCCTCAAGTCACACTAGTTAGTATATACACCATATCTTTATTTTAATTTAGGGAACACTCGCCTTAACCGATGGAAGGTGGTCTACCGACCAAGATAAAACCTAACATGAAACGTAGCATCTAGGTGGATCCACTAGCTAGTATTCCTATGGTGGCAACATAGTTAAGGAACTTGGGGTCATCTTGGAAACATCACTCTACACCCTATTTGGGTCATGAGGCTATCCACCCCATGAGGACCGTAATGAACCCTATCTTCCCTATGTGGGAAATTGTGACCCCCTCACACACAAGAACACTCGGTGCTAAGCTAGGTCCTTTCTTGAAATGTCTTTAATGTCTTTATTTATCAATCATACCTTAGTTAGGTCATAGGTTCTAGCCCTTGTATAATCATCATCATCATAGCTCAATAGGAATTGCATGAATATAATTTTTTCAACACAAATTCCAGATAAGTAAGGTCAATGCATTTGCATATCCATTCATAATAAGGTACATTGGTAGTTATCAACACCCTCATAACATTTTACCTTAATCAACCTTACAACCATAGACAAGGCATTTCAATACAACCTCATACCACCCTATCTAACCTAATCAAGACACACTACAATACAACATCATGGCTTAATCACAATTCACCATAAATTGAAGTAAAGTATAGGGATCATAAGGCTTAGCAAGTCTCCTTCACAATTAATGACCAAGGTCTTACCATCAACCCTTAGTTCAACTTAAATAGGTCATCAAGTCATCATAATTCAATAACCAACAAAATCACAAGACTAGAAGAATCACTACATCATAATTCAATACTAGATCAAAGCTCAAGATTAAGTCAATTCATCATACCCTAAATCACTTCTCAAGAACTGGCATGAAAGACTACAAATCATTCTATTTTGTTCATGATCAGTGTAACAACAACATCTAATAGCAATTCAACCTATAATCAAGTTAACTGAATGAACATTATACAATATAGGTCAAGATCACGACCTAGGGTTAAGGGTATAAGGTCATGTTCTCCAATTTATACCAAACAATCAACAATTATCATAATCAAGTTAAGATACATGTTAATCTATTCAATATAACCTAAAGAAACTTCAATTTCGAGATTAGATCAAATCCACTTAAAAACTTAAGTTTTTGGAAATACTTTGAATGAACCCTTTGAGGAAAGAGGTCTCCAAGGTGAATAGATCCCATAACTCAAAGTTTGATGAAGATTAAATGGTAGAATATCCCCTTAACAGTTCCCAAAACCCTTCCCTAGATTGTTCTTCAATGGTGTCTTCCAATAGAAAGAGAATGTAGAGAGAAGGAAGAGAGTTTATTTTGTGAGTTGTGTTAAGACTAATGGGGGTTAAGGTCTTTATATGGAGGGTTAATTAACCTAATTAGGCTCCCGTAATCCCCTAATTAACCACCTAACCCCTTAATTAATTAAATCAACCAATTTAAAAACGTGCAGGAAAACTTGAACCTCACAGACGGAACCCCGATCGACGGGCCGTCTGTGAGTCCACGACTTGGCCCCCCTCCGTCCTGCACACTCATAGGTTTTGTCAGAGACTTGTGCAGGAGAGGGCTTCCCCATTTTGGATAAGTGTGGGATGAAGGTTGGCAACGACGCCCCATCGATACACATACGGATTGTGGCGTGCATCTCGTCGATGCACACTGCCCAGGAAGTGTTGACATCAACTTGCAAGGAGGACCCTTGGTTTGTCCTTGGGTAGTCTTACCCGGACGTTTCGACCATGAAACAAATAAAATACATGTTGTACACCTTTTTACTAAATTTCATGAATTTTTGACTCTTAAAACTAGTCAAATAGGCTAAGTCACGCTAGTGACTTTTTGAACCAACTTCCGGACGTCATGGACGTTCTTGGACGTTTTGATTTCTAAACTTCCTAAATGACCTATGTTCATTAAAATAGACACAAAACATTGTCTAGACCTCATGACACCTATGTTAGGCTTTACGATACGTCTTGAAGTTTTCGAAGTGTTACATTATCCCCCCCTTAGGAACATTCGTCCCCGAATGACACTAAAACTCTTTTGAAGGAAGGAATAGACTCAAGACTACCATACCAACCTACAATCAATACCATACAATATAAATCATATAATTTCAATCAATTCAATTCAAAACTTCAATTATCACACACATAAGGCTCAAGCACTTCATTATGAGGAATTTTCATTATGACAACAACAACATGAGTTCAACATGCTATACATGAGTCAATTAGGACAAGGTTCAACTTAACAATATTCCACACATCACTTCATAAGGACTCACCATATCAAAATGCACAACATAACTCAAAACAAGCCAAAAAAAATTTCAAGTTTTAATGCACTTATTCGTTGTAACTTCACTGTTTTGAAATCCAAAAATGCACATTTTTTCAAAACTTCACCAAAAATCATGAAACTTCATATTCTAGTAATTTTTATATTATTAAAAAGAATGACTAACCTTAATTATGAAAAAGATGAGGGTAATGGGACTTCATGTCGGCCTCGGCCTCCCATGTTGGACCCTCAACTAGGTGATTTTTTCATAACACTTTTACGGAAACCGCCTCTTTGTTCCTCAACCTTTTTACTTTCCTATGAAGAATTTGAACTGGGACCCCCTCATTGGAGAGGTTATCCTTTACACCAAAACACTCAATAGGAAGAATAGACTCGAGATCACCGACACACTTCTTTAGCATAGAAACATGGAAAACCGGATGAACCGAAGTCAATTCACTAGGCAACCTCAACTCATAGGCAACCTTTCCAACTCTTTGCAAGATATCATAGGGACCCACATAACGAGGACTTAACTTTCCTTTCTTGCCAAATCTAACCACCCCTTCATAGGTGAAATTTTCCAGTACACCTTATCACCTTCTTCAAACTCTAGATCCCTTCTCCTATGATTGGCATAAGACTTTTTCCCAAATATAGGCCGTTTGCAAGCGATTCATTATAATATGAACTTTCTCCGAAGTCTTATAAATCAAATCGGGACCAAGAATTGAAGACTCACCGACCTCAAACCACCCAATAGGATACCTACACCTCCTACCATACAAGGCTTCATAGGGAGCCATGGAGATGGATGAATGGAAGATGTTATTATAAGCAAACTCCACCAAAGGAAAGTGCTTATCCAAACTTCCCTTGAAGTCAATGACACAAGCTCTAAGCATGTCTTCAAGGGTTTGAATAGTCGCTCCGCTTGAACATCCGTTTGGGGATGAAAAGCGGTGTTTAACTTCACCTTAGTACCCAACCCTTCTTGGAATGACCTCCAAAACCTAGATGTTAATTGTGCACCCCTACCGATATGATGGATAACGAAATACAATGGCGACACACATTCTCATCTATTAAGTCAACCACCACCCATATGGAGTCAAATTGCTTTTGGGTCTTAGGCAAACCTACCACAATATCCATATTGATGTCTTCCCACTTCCAAGTAGGAATTTGGATTTCTTGTAGTAAGCCACCCGGCTTTAGATGTTCGTCATTCACTTGTTGGCAATTTGGACACTTAGCAACAAACTCCGCTATGTCCCTTTTCAAACCTTCCCACCAATACACCTCCCTAAGGTCATGATACATCTTTGTTGACCCCGGATGAATGGAATAACGGGACCCATGAGCTTCCTCAAGAATACGGTTCCTCAAATCATCAACAGTAGGAACACACAACCGCCCTTGATACCTCAAAACACCATCCCCCCCTAAGGAGAATGACTCATTAAACTTGCCAAGGACTGATTCTTTCAACTCCATCAAAGGTTTATCAAGGTGTTGATTGGACTTCACCTCAATAACTAAGGAGTATTCGGAGTTATGATGAACCATGACACCACCATTTGGAGTACCTTCCAATTTAACATCCAATCTAGCCAACCTATGAACATCTTTCACTAGGTCTTTCCTGGCTTCTTTTATATGAGACACACTACACATGGTCATGCGACTTAGAGCATCCGCCACCACATTGACCTTGCCGGGGTGATAGAGAACACTCATGTCATAATCTTCAACAATTATAACCACCTTCTTTGTCAGATATTCAACTACTTTTGGGTAAACACATACTAGAAACTCTTATGGTCGGTAAACACATCAACATGGACACCATACAAATAATGCCTCCATAGTTTATAGGCAAACACTACGGCCGCTAACTCAAGATCATGAGTGGGATAGTTATTCTCATGCACCTTAAGTTTCCTAAAAGCATAGGCAATCACCTTCCCATGTTGCATAAGCACACACCCCAAACCCACATGGGATGCATCACAATACACAACAAAGACCTTTGTTCCCTCTGGTAAAGTCAACACCGGAGCGGAAGTAAGCCTATCTTTCAAAACTTGGAAGCTCTTTTCACATGCCTCCGACCACTCAAACTTCTTAGTCTTTTGAGTCAAGGTAGTTAAGGGAGATGCAATCGACGCAAAACCATCCACAAACCTCCGATAGTAACCTGCTAGATCCAAGAAAAACCTAATGTCGGTTGGAGTCAATGTTCTAGGACAATTTCTTACCGCCTCTATTTTCCTTAGATTAACCTCAACTCCCTCACTAGAGATGATATGACCAAGAAATGCCACCGACCTCAACCAAAACTCATATTTTCTATACTTGGCAAACAATTGATGTTCTTTAAGGGTTTGCAATACCACACTCAAATGAACAATGTGATCACCCTCATTTTTTGAATATACCAAGATGTCATCAATGAAGACAATGACAAAGGGATCTAGGTAACTTCGAAACACCCTATTCATTAGGTCCATAAACGCCGCCGGAGCATAGTGAGACCAAAGGATATAACTAAGTAATCATAGTGCCCATATCTAGTCCTAAATGCCATCTTTGGTACATCCTCACCCCTCACACTAAGTTGGTGATACCCCAATCTCAAGTCAATTTTTGAAAAGTAGCTTGCCCCTTGGAGTTGATCAAACTAGTCGTCAATCCAAGGGAGAGGGTACTTATTCTTAATAGTAACTTTGTTGAGTTGGCGATAATCAATACACATTATCAAGGACCCATCCTTCTTCCTTACAAACAAAACCGTAGCACCCCATTGAGAAATACTAGGCCTTATGAAGCTCTTGTCTAGTAAATCTTTGAGTTGTGCCTTTAACTCCTTTAATTCGGACGGAGCCATCCGATAAATAGGAATTGAAATGGGGTTTGTTTTCGGTAGCAAATTGATACCAAAATCAATTTCCCGTTCGGGAGGAATACCGGGAAGGTCATTAGGAAAGACCTTCAGATATTCACTCACTACGGGGACCAACTCAATGGGAGGAATTTCGGAGTCTAGATCTTGGACTCTCACTATGTGATATAGACAACCCTTTGTGATCATTTTGCATGCTTTTAGACAAGAAATGATACAACCTCTAGGAATAGAACTTCCCCCTTCCACTCAACAACGGGTTTCATTTGGGAAATTAAACCTCACCACCCTTGTCTACATCAATAGTGGCAAAACAAAATGCAACCAATCCATACCCAAATTATTAAAAATCAAGCATATCTAGTTCTACAGATAACATTGAAACTCTATTGGGCAAACATGATAGGACAATTCCTATATGCCCTCTTTGCAACTACCGACTCACCACCAGAGTAGACACTAGAAAGGGTTCATGCAAAATATCGGGTAATGTATCAAAAGTTTTAGCTACAAGTGGTGTAACAAAAGACAAATTAGCACCGGATTAAGTAAAGCTAAACATCAATAGAAAAGACTTTTAACATAACGGTCACCACTCGGGAGAGTCTGTTTCTCACCCTAGTACGAAGAGAATAGAAGCGGTACTTCTTAGGAGCATCACAGAACCACTTGCTTGAGATTGACCACCTTGCTTGGCCCTTCACATTAGGTCAATCCCGAACCTTGTGCCCAACTATCCCACAACTAAAGCATTTATCCGTCCTAATGAGGCAAGCACTATAATGGTTCTTTCCACACTCACCACAAGTTGGCTTCTCATTTGGTGAACTATTACCTTTTACCTTTTGAGGCTTAGGGTTTTCACCCTTTTCATTACGAGCCTTAGGGAACTTGGTTGGAACATGATTAGAGAACCTCTCTTTGAACCTAGGCTTGTCTTGAATCTCAAGCCTATTCTTGGAAGATCCACCATTATAAGATCTTTCCCTTTTTGCATCTCTACTTTTCCTCATATCCCTTGCCTC
This sequence comes from Solanum lycopersicoides, assembly GCA_022817965.1. NCBI lineage: Eukaryota > Viridiplantae > Streptophyta > Magnoliopsida > Solanales > Solanaceae > Solanum > Solanum lycopersicoides. The sequence goes on along the minus strand of JAJJBR010000445.1, from coordinate 39,864 downwards.
CTCAACTTGCCTAGCATGCACCATAAGACGAGAGATGTTCATGTTGTCATGTAGCATAGCCGAATGACACTCCTCTTGCATGTCCTCCAACACCCCCGTCACAAAACGTCTCATTTCATCTCTAGGATCAGAAACCAAAGAAGGAGCATATTTTGACAATTGAGTAAATTTCATGGAGTACTCATGAACACTCATACCTCGTTGACGAAGGTTGATGAACTCCACCACTTTAACTTCCATCATCTCTCTAGGAAATAACCGATCAAGGAATGCCTTATTGAAGATCTCCCAAGTCACCGATCCACCCCGAAGAGGCCTATTGTCCCTCCATTGAACATACCAAGTTTGAGACATATCTTTGAGATGATATGTGGCTAACTCGGCCTTCTCACTAGTTCTTAACCCCATGGCAAAGAGTATTTATAAACCTCATCGATGAACTCTTGGGGGTCTTCGTCAACCTTATACCCATAGAACGTAGGAGGATTCATCCTTGTGAAGTCCCTTAGACGGGATTCCATGGTAGTGACTTGTTGATGAGCTCGGGGTACAGACTCCCGATTAGCTTGGGACGTCATAGCTTGGGCTTGAATGGTTGTGGCTTGAGGTTGAGTGGTAATGGCTTGGGTCATTTTAACAAGGATAGCCCTTATGTCACCCTCCGCCATAGGTGGAGGATTTGCCGGAGCTTGATCATCAATGGGATCCTCTTCGAGAGGAGGAACTTGATCACCATGGGGAGGAGCTTCGCTTAGCAATCTCTTCCTCAAGTCTTCTAGACGCATTCCTTCGAGTATTCATTTCCTACAACCACAATACAAGGTTAAGGTGAAATAACACAATAGTTACTCTAGAGGCAAGATATTAGATTTCCAAAAAAAAAGAGAGATTCCTAAGCATCATATAGATTCCTAATCATAACTGTGGCGCACTTCACAATTATGAGTACGAATATGCATAGACGTGGTTGATAGAGACATCAACATCAAGTATATTCAAGCTCATGCTCTGATACCAAGTTTGTCACATCCGGGGATCAGCCCCTAGACGTAACCGGCGTCGTCGTCCTCTTTGAGGACTAAGACCAACATCTTAGCATTCGTTATAGCATTCATAGGCCAAAATTACTGAAAAATTAAAACTTTTACTATTTATACATTGAGGTTTACATAGACCTCTACATAAATAAATATATATAATTATATCGAGTATACATAGACCCTTCGTATATGAAGATTACATCATCTTTTACTTTTATTGCACATACATATATATGACATAATATAGAGTCTCAAAGTCGTCTCATCTCATAACAATCTAAAACGATCATAGCAATTTGGACATAGCCTACATAAATATCAAGAAGCCACTTATAGGCTTATACAAATCGTACTCAAACAAAATAGAATGAACATAAGAGTCTAAAAAGTAAAGCAACTCCATAAGCTAGATATCAGCATCACCTTCGGAAAGTGAGTACCTACACACTTGTATGGTAGAGAATATCCAAGTCTTCTTCAAGTCGTCTCGAATGAGCCTTCAACGACCGGAACCTAAAATATTTGGGAAAAGGTAGAAAATGGAGTTAGTACGCCACATGTACTAAGTACGAGACCATATGCACACATAACTTCAAAACATGCAATAAAGGGACATTTAGTTAAATCATGTTTTTTTGTCTTTAAAAGTCTTATGCACAATAAACCAAAGCAATTTACATGCACACAACCATACTTGAACCCATAATCTAGCACAACTCTATTATCAAGTAACATTCATCACAAGCAAGAATAAGAGTTTATCATATATTTATAAGCAAATCAATAATCATGAATCCCCATAAAGTCACAATTGCAATGAATAAACAAAGTCCAATAACGTTACTTAATCAAGTAACGCAACATGGACTATGACTAATAACCTACTTCACATAATATGACCTTTAATACACATGACTTCATATTTCAACAATAAAGACCATTTATATGTTAATAAAAATCATCAACATCATACAATATCATTTACATAGTGATCACATACATACATAATATTATCCTATTAAAGCTTCTATCAAGGGAAACTAGTGCAAGGCTTAGGTAGAGTCCCAGACCCCTACCTAGGCTAAGTCAAACCCCCTCAAGTCACTCTAGTTAGTCTATACACCATTTCTTTATTTTAATTTAGGGATCACTCGACTTAACCGGCATAGACCACATGAGCTAAGTGTGGAATGTTGTATTGTAACTTACACCGATGGAAGGTGGTATACCGGCCAAGATAGAACCTAAATAAAACGTAGCATCTAGGTGGATCCACTAGCTAGTATTCCTATGGTGGCAACATAGTTAAGGAACTTGGGTCTGGCTTGGGTCATGAATATATCCACCCATTGAGTAACGTAATGAACCCCACCATCCTTATGTGGGAAAGTGTAACCCCTCACACACAAGATCACTCGGTGATAAGCTAGTACCTTCTTGAAATGTCTTTAATGTCTTTATTTATCAATCATAGATTAGTTAGTCATAGGTCTAGCCCTTGTATAATCATCATCATAGCTCAATAGAATTGCATGAATATAATTCTTTCAACACAATCCATATAAGTAAGGTCAACCCATTTGCAAATCCATTCATAATAAGGTACATTGGAAGTTATCAACACCCTCATAACATTTTACATTAATAAACCTTACAACCATAGACAAGACATTTCAATACAACCTCATACCACCCTATCTAACCTAATCAAGGCACACTCCAATACAACATCATGGCTTAAGATTCACCATAAGAGAAAGTATAGATAGGGATCATAAGACTTACAAAGTCTCCTTCATAATTAATGACCAAGGTCTTACCATCAACCCTTAGTTCAACTCAAATAGGTCATCAAATCATCATAATTCAATAACCAATAAAATCACAAGACTAGAAGAATCACTACATCATAATACAATACTAGATCAAAGCTCAAGATTAAGTCAATTCATCATACCCTAAATCACTTCTCAAAAACTAAGATGAAATGCTACAAATCATTCTAATTTGTTCATGATCAGTGTAAAAACATCATCTAATAGTAATTCAACCTATAATAAAGTCAATGGAATGAACATTATACAATAAAGGTCAAGATCACATCCTAGGGTTAAGTGTATAGGTTCATGTTCTCCAATTTAGACCAAACCATCAACAATTATCATAATCAAGTTAAGATACATGTTAAAATATTCAATATAACCTAAAGAAACCAACAACAACTCAATTCATAACTTCAATTTCGAGATTAGATGAAACCCACTTGAAAACTTATGTTTTTGGAAATACTTTGAATGAACCCTTTGAGGAAAGAGGTCTTAAAGGTGAATAGATCCAATACTTCAACGTTTGATGAAGATTAAATGGTTGAATTGCCCCTTAATAGCCCCAAAAACCCTTCCCTAGCTTGTTCATCAATGGTGTCTTCCAATAGAGAGAGAAAGTAGAGAAAAGGAAGAGAGTTTATTTTGTGAGTTGTGTTAAGACTAATGGGGGTTGGGGTCTTTATATGGAGGGTTAATTAACCTAATTAGACTCCCCTAGTCCCCTAATTAACCACCTAACCGCTTAACTAATTAAATGAACCAATTTAAAAACATGCAGGAAAACATGACCCTCACAGACGGAACCCCGATCGACGTGTTGTCTGTGAGTCGACGACTTGGCCCCCCTCCATCCTGCACACTCATCGTTTTTGTCTGAGACTTGTGCAGGCGAGGGCTTACCCATTTTGGCTAAGTGTGGTACGAAGGTTGGCAACGACGCCCCGTCGATCCACACACGGATCGTGGCCTGCATCTCGTAGATGCACACTGCCCAGACAATGTTGACATCAACATGCAAGGATCCTCCACAAGGACCCTTGGTTGGTCCTTGGGGAGTCGAACCCGGACGTTTTGACCACGAAACAACTAAAATACATGTTGTAAACGTTTTTACTAAATTTCATGAATTTCCAACTCTTAGAAGCTAGTCAAATAGGCTAAGGCACGCTAGTGCCTTTTTGAACCAACTTCCGGACGTCATGGACGTTCTTGGATGTTTTGATTTCTATACTTCCTAAATGACCTATATTCATTAATATAGACTTAAAACAGTTTCTAGACCTCATGACACCTATGTTAGGATTTACGACACGTCTTGAATTTTTTGAAGTGTTACAAAAATAGTAGCTATAATCATCTTCACCTAATCGAGTTCAACATTTAATCATTAAAAGGTCATCTTACAGTGAATTGTTAGGATTCTGAACTACGCATGTTAAATCCTTCATACATTGATCCACATGGACACTTCGTCATCAATTCATAATCAATTCACGTAAATAACATTAGGTATAAGGAATTCAACGTAAGAGAATCACAAATTAACCATTGACAAGCCATGATCACAAAGCCCATGCAAGGACTAAATCAATTTAGGGAAAGAACATGGGTTCATCATGCAACTGGATTAAAATCACGTTCAAACCAATAAATTAACATCAATTCATCATGATTTAATCATTAAAAAAAAATTTAGAAAGAACTCATGGCTAGATTGAAGAAGAAGAAGTTGGATCATGAAATCTCTGTTGAAACTTTGAGATTAACTCTCTAGATAGAAGGATACCTAGATATGAAGGATCACCATTCCTTTGTATAGTATAAAACCTCTAAAATTTGGTGAAGAACCCATGAGAATCCAATCTAGAAGTTGTTCTTGAGCTTCAATAACAATGGAGGTTTCTAGGGAGAATTGGTTTTGGAGGGAAGGTTTAATTTGTGTGGAGGGGATTGGGAATGGGTTATTCACGTGTTTGATTCCTTAAATACACCTAAAATAGTTAAATAAATCAAATATAGTCAGTTTAGGATGTGGGGTGAATTTTCCATTCACCCATAAATAAAATAGTTCGCATGGCAGTGTAGCAGGCCACCATCGACGGATGACCATCGACTTGGCGTTGCTCAATTGACTTGCCGTCTGTGGCTTCCGTCTAATGGACCTTGGACTGTTTTTGGGCTGATACATTCCCAGTCTAAGTTTCCATCGATGATACCTCACCTACGGGCCTTTGGTTAATGAACTGGCCGTTGTTTTGGTTCAGTCGATTGACACTGCCAAGGCAGTGTCTCGACTAGCCTTGGGTCAAAAAGGGCCCACAAGAAGTCGTACCTGGACGTTTACCACGTAAATACAACCCTTAACAAGTTTTAGAACTCACACATAAGTTTCACCCAAAACAAATACTCGAAACTCGTCCAAACATGCAAGGCCCCATCAAGACACACACATGCATGTCTAAAAGTTATCTTTCAAACTTCTTGGACGTTCTTGGATGTTTGACCTCCAACCTTTACGAAACTCCATATAATTTCATTAATCATATTTATAAATCATTTTAAGACTTCATAAGCTCATTTCATACAGTTATAAGAACGCATAGACATATGAGGCACATAGGTGACTAGTCGTCGAACGTGTTGGTCGTCCCTTGACGTTTGACTTCCAAATCACCTCAAACTTTACACACTGCCTCTAAACCATATTATAAGACATTTTAGGACATTATAACCTTAATACAAACAAGTTTGTCTAAGCAAGCTGCCCAAGGCAGCAGGATTTGTGCCTTGGTGAAAAACAGGCGTGTCACTTCCAGATCTCCAACTTCATTGTCCAAAAAAAAAATCCAAATCCTAGTGGGAGTAGCTCCGCGACGCGGACTTCTTCCCCGACGGGATTTCCAAAAATTTAAGTGATATTTTACTTGTCTAAAGTGGTCCAATCAATGCAGGGGTGGTTTGGGTATTTTAGGGGGGTGTTTTATACTGATTTTAGGTCATTAAACATCCATTCCCCTAACCAAAAACCCCAAGCTCTCATTTAGAAATCAAAATTTCAAAACCCTCAAAAGTTCTTCTCTCCCAAAAAGCTCTCCCAAACTCCATTGGACCTAAAACTCAAGGTGGAGCTAGGGTTGATTGTAGAAGTTTTCTTCACCAAATCTCGTGGGTTTATTCATATTCAGGTATGGTAGTTCATCCTTGACTCTTCTTTCATTCAAGGATACATTCAAAGAGATTTCAAAAAGGATTTCAAACTTCAATATTCTTATTCCTTGACTCTATGTATGGGTCTTTGCATGAAAATGTTTTATTGATTTAAATGAGTTGTTCTTAGATCTAAATGACGATTTTAATTTCAAAACCCTAATGAATCATGTTTATTCATTTATCAACTTTTACCTTATGAAATGGGTTTAATGAGCATGATTAGATGATGTTAAAGTTATTGTTTCTTGGTGGTTTTATTGAGTTTTAGATACTGCCCTAAGAGCTATTTATGATGGATTATTTGTTAAATTGTGAATAGGTGGCAAAGTCTTTGATGAAGAGTAAGTTGTTATATGTTTGTTAAGTTATGTTGAAGTAACTCTTGAGTGGTATGGTCCATATTTGGTGGCACTGTTTACTTGAAGTATATGAAGTTAAATGTTTATTGTGAAAATGACATTGAATTTATGATATGTGAAGTGAAGTTATGATTTTGATATGTATATGTATGATATGTGTATTAGAAGGATGAACTGAGTATCTTGAAGAGTTGTGCCTAAATGAAGTATGTATTTGATATGTGAATTATGATAATGTGTAATTGTGATAAATGTGTGTGTGAGCATGTCTAGAAGTCAATGTTATGAATGATGGTCATTATGTGAAAGGTGTGCTCAAAAGTACTAACACACACACTTGAATGCATGAATGAAAATGGGGGATTGTAGGGTAGACTCTCTTCGTGAGTAGAGTTGAAGTGTCTAGAGCATTCTTACTATTCCTAATCATGAAAAAGGGAGACTTTTGGGTGAACACTCTTCATGAGTAGAGATGAAGCATTTACTAGCAACCTCACTATTCCGAATGAGCTTTACAAGATAGGTTGGAGTTTGGATACCCTTCGTGAGTTGAGATGGGTTTTTTAATAGTTATCTCTTAACCTATCTTCAATGAATGTTTAAGACTCCATGGGGGAGTTATGCTTAGCATCGAGAGGATTGAAGAAGGGGTTGGTACACTTTGTGAGTAAAGATTTTGTATCCAATTTACCTCTTGAGATGGGTGTTCCTCATTAGTAGAAATTGAGTTACTTAGTAGCAATCTCCTTATTCCTTAACTATGCGCCCGCGTAGGTGTAGGTATTGGAGAACCCTTGTAAAGGCTAAAGAATATGTCGCTACATTATGCAAGTAGGGATCCCTCATCCGATAATGATAGTACCGGGATTCCATGACACGCTCTCATGGTCTATGTCGGTTAAAGCTATCCCCACAAAGAATGTAAAGGACTAAGTTTTCTTAAGGGTGTACTAATTAGGGTAGGTGGTGGAATGGGGCGCTACTTATCCATTGCACGAGTAGACATTTGGAGGGAGTCTTGGTGTATCCTTATATGAAATGTATGAATGGGTCATGATATGATTTAAAAGAAAGTAATGTGACTTTATATCTAATGTTAAGAAAGCATGTTAAAGTTATTCTTAGTATGATGAAACTTATTAATGATTAAGGTAGTGTATCAAATCTCATGGAATCCTCAAGGACTCATAGTGGGGGTAGTAGTATGGGATGCTACTCTCACATTGCACTTTGTGTGACTTGTAAGTCCACTTGAGAGGGGTACTTATGTGAAGTTGTTAAATGCAAGTATGTTTATTTGGTGTGTTTAGTATGGATTTTGATTTGTAAATGAAATTAAGTACTATCCCTAGTAGCCTTAAGGATCTCTTCAGTAGGTATTGAGGAGGTTGTATGGTCGATCTCCCTAAGTCTTACTTAGGAGAGCCTTTTGACAACTTAGGATAGGAGTAGTTCATGTGCAATTTTGGGCTCACTGTAAGTATGCTCTTATGTTAAGAAAAATTGAAGTTTCACCTGATGTGTTAAATGATAACTTAATGATGTTTCGTATCTTAATTCATGAAGGATTTTATCAAAATAACATGATATGTATGTTTCCTATAAATTTTCCCTTTCTGCATGATTTTGCATAATGTCGTACTTAGTACATCTTTGTACTAACCCCATACTTTTCTATACTCCATAAGTATAGGTTGGACGCGGGTTGAAGGTTAGAAGGCAATCTTGGGAAGTTGACTCTTTCAAGACTCGGTATGTCCTCATATATTCGAGGACATAGTCTTTGTTTTGTTTAGTTTCTTCTTTAAGTCTTGTTACGACTTAGTATGTATTCTCTTAAAATGTAAAGGGCCGTGTCCTTACGATATTTATGTCTTGTCTTTAAGTTTTCTTGTGACGATAAGGTTATCCTAGTATTTATAAAAGATGTTTTCCTTATTGTTAGTTATCGTGAAAAGTTTTAAATTCCCGCACTATTTCATGTCTTATGTAATGAATGATAGCTTAGAGTCTTGTGCAAAACCTTTGAAAGGTGGAGAATTCTTTGTTCCGACTAAAGAGTACTCTGTGCTTCTAGGGTGTACTTGCGGGTCGTAACAAACTTGATATCAAAGAATAAAATTTTGGGAAATAGTTTAGGGTACAAAGTCTCACAAGCCACATCTAGTAGAGTCTTGTTCATCGGTGTCGACACACCTATGGACGAGAGGCTATAGGACGATAGAAGTTTCACTTTTCTTTATTTCTCTAGTGTCGTGCCTATGAGTTGAGTTCTATAAGTTACTTTTTCTCAACCTCTTCTCTTGTGTTTATAGGACATGAATACAAGAAGTACACCCGCTAGAATGGAGGAGGGAGAAGTAGATAACGAGAGAATTCCTCTTCAGAATGAGCAAGTTCCTATAGTTGACCAAGAGGAGGTGAAGAAAGAGGTTCCCCCTCCAGAACCTCAAGCACCCCAAATTCCTTCAATGCCACAAGGTCCTCAATCTCCTTATGTTGAAGGGGATATAACCAAATGCATAGATAAGGTTTGCTCTTAGAGTTTTGACTCAATTCATGGTGACTCAAGCTCAAGTCGTCACTAATTATGTGGTTGCCCAAGATATCCTAGGAGTTGGACCTCAACCCAATGCTAGTACTCCCGCTTCTAGAATCCGGGATTTCATGAGGATGAAGCCTCCTACTTTCCATGGCACTAAGGTGGATGAAGATCCACAAGGTTTGATAGATGAGGTGTTAAAAGTGGTTGATGCTATGGGTGTGAATCCTAGATAGAAAGCGGAACTAGCCGCTTATCAACTTAAGGATGTGGCTCAAGTGTGGTTTGAGAAATGGAGGGATGAGAGACCCTTAAGGGAATGTACGGTAGATAGGGAAGTGTTCAAAACGGCCCTTCTTGATTGGTTATTTCCCATAGTGTTGAGCCAGAGAAAGTTAGTGGAATTCATGAACCTTTGTCAAGGGGGAATTAGTGTTAAGGAGTACTCTCTTAATTTCACCCAAGTTTCCAAATATGCCCCAGCCTTAGTATCTAACTCTAGGACTAGGATGAATAAGTTTGTGACGGGGATATCTAGTATGGTTAAGAAGGAATGTAATACGTCTATGCTCCATAATGATATGGATATCTCTAGTCTTATGGTGTATGCCCAACAAATTGAGGGGTCCAAGCTTAGGGAGATGACTAGAGATGGAAAGAGTCCTAAATTGGAGGAGTCAAGTAAACTAAATCTAAGAAGAGGTTCTATAATCAAGACTCTTCCATGGGGAACAAGGATAGATCAAGGAGGTGGTTATGCTTATGAGATGCCTAGGTGTGCTAGTTGAGGGAAGAAACTCTTGGGTAGGTGTCTTGCCGGCACAGATGGTTGTTTTGGATGTGGTAGTAGGGGCCATAAGATTAG
>JAJJBR010000445.1:0-29022 GCA_022817965.1 Solanum lycopersicoides | reverse complement strand
ACATTGGATACAAAATCTTTACTCACAAAGTGTACCCACCCCTTCTTCAATCCTCTCGATGCTAAGCATAACTCCCCCATGGAGTCTTAAACATTCATTGAAGATAGGTTAAGAGACAACTATTAAAAACCCATCTCAACTCACGAAGGGTATCCAAACTCCAACCTATCTTGTAAAGCTCATTCGGAATAGTGAGGTTGCTAGTAAACACTTCATCTTACTCATGAAGAGTGTTCACCCAAAAGTCTCCCTTTTCATGATTAGGAATAGTAAGAATGCTCTAGACACTTCATCTCTACTCACGAAGAGAGTCTACCCTACAATCCCCCATTTTCATTCATGCATTCAAGTGTGTGTGTTAGTACTTTTGAGCACACCTTTCACATAATGACCATCATTCATAACATTGACTTCTAGACATGCTCACACACACATTTATCACAATTACACATTATCATAATTCACATATCAAATACATACTTCATTTAGGCACAACTCTTCAAGATACTCAGTTCATCCTTCTAATACACATATCATACATATACATATCAAAATCATAACTTCACTTCAATATCATAAATTCAATGTCATTTTCACAATAAACATTTAACTTCATATACTTCAAGTAAACAGTGCCACCAAAGATAGACCATACCACTCAAGAGTTACTTCAACATAACTTAACAAACATATACAAAAATGAAGTCATGTCATTTACCTCTTAAAGGACTTATACAAAAATCAGCAACTTAAGCAATCCTTTAAACATACTAAACAAGTTAATTAAGTCATATGCATATCAACATACTTAAACCCATAATCTCATAAGACTCTATCATCAAGTAATAACATCACAAGCATAAATAAGAGTAAATTATGTATATAGCAAAGCAACCCAACCAATCATAATCCTTATAAAGCCACAAGTTCAATGACCAAGCAAAGCCCCATAACCTTACTTAATCAAGTAACCCTCTAAAGATCATAATTAGTAATTAACTTCACATCGCATAGTCTTCAATCTCATATGATGTTTCTTCTTTAACAATGATAACCAATTCCATGTTCATAAGCATCTTATTTAACATATAAAGTCATTTACATTATATCATTATTTACATACATAATATTAACTTCTCAAAGCTCCTATCAAGGAAAACTAGTGCAAGGCATAGGTAGAGTCCCATACCCCTACCTAGGCTAAAGTTAAACCCTTCAAGTCACTTTAATTAGTTTATACCTCATTCATTCTTTTTAGTTTAGGGAACTCTTGCCTTAACCGACATAGACCACATGAGCTAATGTGGAATCCGGTGTCATGAAAGCCTACACCGATGGAAGGTGGTCTACCGGCCAAAGTAGAACCTAATACAAACATAGCTTTCTAGGTGGATCCACTAGCTAGTATCCTATGGTGGCAACATAGTTCAAGAACTAGGAGATAGGTATTCCCTCTTCATACCATGTGGTAATTGGGCCTCTTCTCATGGGAATCCCTCGGATGACATATCCCCAAAACAAGGGAAGTTAACATCACATGGGCAACTCTAGAGTGAACCTTTCCTCTCCTTGAAAAGTCATCACCTCCCATTGTCAAGTTCACTCGGTGCTAAGCTAATTCCCTTTAATTGAAATGCCATTTAGTCTTACTACAATCATAAACTTATTATAGGTCATAGGGTCTAACCCTTGTATATTCATCATCATAGCTCAATAAGAATTGAATGAGAAATAGTCCTTTCATCACAATTCATATAAGTGAGTTTAACACTTTTCCTATCACATCGTAGTAGGGCACATTAATACACATCACCATCCTTATAACATGTACACCCTAACCAACCTCACAACCCAAAGCATAAGAAATTTCAATTAAATCATCATACTATCCTATCACCCTAAACAAGATATACTCCAACACAACATCATGACTTGATCACAATTATCCAAAATTGAAGTAAGAAATAGGATAGTCAATACTTACAAACAATCCTCCATAGTTCATCATAAGGGCCTTACCATCAACCCCCAACTCAACCCAATTTGAGTCTTCACCCCAATATAATCCAATAACCACATGATGATGAAGTTAGAAGAGTCACTATAACATAATTCAACACTAAACCAAAGCTTGAAAACATGATAGCTAAGTCTATCTACTTAACCTGGATCAATACTTCAAGAATTATCATAAAAGACTACAATTAATCACAATAGGTTTATGATCAGTGTAATAACAACAATTAAGGATGATTTAACCAATAATAAAGTCAATTGAATCAAATCCAACACAATTCATATCAAGATCAAACCTAGGGTTAGGGGTTAAGGGTCAAAATCTACAATCTAGACCAAACCATCTCAATTCATCCTAATCAAGTTACAATACATCATAATCTACTCATTATATTCTAAAGAAAGTATAAACAACTCAATTCATAACATCAATTTCGTAATTGGATGAAACTCATATGAAAACACAACTTTTTGAAAAACCTTTGAAGGAACCCTTTGAGGAAAGAAGTCTCAAAGGTGAAGAGATCCCATACCTTAACGTTTTGGTGAGAATTTGATGATGAATCCACCCTTTTCCATCCACCAATTCACCTCCTAGACTTAGCTTCAATGGAGTCTTCCAATAGAGAGAGAAAGAAGAGAGAATGTAGAGTAATTTGTGTTTGGGTTGTGTTTAGATTAAGTGAGGTTAGGTGCTTTATGGGGTGAGTAACAAACTTAATTAGACCCCCCTTAATACCTTAATTAACCACCTAAACGTCCAACTAATTAAATGAGCTTAATTCAAAACGTGTAGGAAATTGCAGACCCCATCGACGAGACCATGATCGACGGATCGTTGGTCCATTGACGGGCAGGTCTGCCTCCGTGCTGCACAACCGTAAGCTCGGTCAGAGACTTGTGTAGGCAGAGGATTTCTCCATTTTTTCTAAGTTTGGTACAACGGTGGCATCGACGCCCCGTCGATCCACACACGGACCGTCCTCTTGGTCGTCGACTGCACACTGCCAGGCAGTGTTGTCCCCAAACTTCAAGGGTCCTCTTCAAGGGCCCTTGGTTGGTCCTGTGGGAGTTGTACCCGGACTTTTTGACTACAAAACACCTTGAACACATGTTACACATATCTTAGCCAAGTTTGGTATAATTCCAACTCTTAAAACTAGTCAAACAAGCTAGGACACCTAGCACTCTTTGAACCAACTTTTGGACGTCATGTACGTTCTTGGACGTTTTAGTTTCCTAACTTCCCATATGACCTATATTTATCAGAATGGACTTAGAAACAGTACTTAGACTTCATGACATCTAGGTTAGGCTTTACAACACGTCTTGAATTTTGAAATGTTACAAGAATGTAACAACCTAAAATGAACTAAGGTGAACTAGAGCTTCGTAAATGTTTCATGAGTTAATTTTTAGTTAAATGGTTAATAATTATTTTTTCAGGCAGTCTGTATGTTTTGGTTGAGTTTGGAAGTCAAACGTCCAAGAACTTCCATGACGTTCAGAAGGTTTGCCTTAGATTGTACTTGTGTGACCTTATGTGTTTTAGCAAGATTTACGTGTTTGTGTTGATTGAAATTGGTGTGGGATGTTCCTAAGACATAGATGACCATGTTTATGGGTCAACGTATGGGTACGACTCCACCAAGGACCCACAAGGGTCCTATAAGAGGACCCCAACGTTTAGGAAGAAAACTGCCAAGTTCACTGTCCCATCAACTCCCAACATCAACGGACCGTAGTCCTATTGACGGGCCTTCGTTTGGGGCGTAGATCCACACTTCGTGGTGGGAGCTTAACCTGCATGGACCAGTCACTGAAGCCATCGACGCCTAAAAGGATGGGCCGTCGGTCAAATGACGCCCAGTAGCTTGGGTTCGTCAATTGGCACCTGTAGAGCCTCACGTTTTACTCCCAAGCTTGGTGTTTTTTTTTAAATTCACCCAAGTCTTTTATGAACATAGGAAGATTATTTTAGGGTTTTTAATGTATATTGAAGTAGTTTTATGTCCTAGACCTAGACAAGATCCCTCATTTCAAATATTCAAACTCTCTCTCTCTCTCAAGAAAGATTCTCTCAAAACTCCATAGAAGCTAGAACTCAAGGAAGAGCCAGGAGGCTGGTTGAGGACGTTTCTTCGTAAAATTTCGTGGGTTTCGGTCTCTTTGAGGTATGGTAGTCATCCTTAATCTCTCTTCCATTCAAGGACATATTTCTAAAACATTTCAAAGAGGGTTTTCAAATCCTATCTTCTTCTATCATTGACTCTAAGCATGTGTCTCTTTATGTAAAAATGTTTTAATGATTCAAAACATGTTGTTTTTTGTATTACTTGAAGATTTTAGCATCAAAACCTTAATGAAACCATGCTTATGCATATTTCAAACTTTTAGTTTAAGAAATGGGTTAAATGAACATGGTTTTGTAGTGTTTGAGCTTTGGTTTCTTTTTGTTGATATATTCGTGTAGCTACTGCCCTAAGGGCTATATTATGATGAAATATTGAGTAATTGATTATAGGTGATGGAATCTTGGATAAAAGGGTAAGTTGGTTATGTTGTTTAGCTCTCATTGTGAAAATATCTTGAGTGGTATGGTCCACCATTGGTGACGGTATTTATTTGATGTTCTTGAGTATATTGTATTTGTATGTGTATTGTGAGTATGGAGTTGAAGGCTTCATATATGAAGTTTGAAATAATGATGTCTTGTGTTTTATCTTGTGGAACTTGATTTGTATGTCTTGTTGGGTTATCTATATAAAATATGTGTATATGTTGAGCATGCTAGGGTGTGAGATACGATGAATGAAGGTGTAAGCATGCATCGAATTCAATACTAATGAAATGGTGATTATGTTCAAGGTGTGCTCACATGTACACACTCACAGTTGAATGAATTAATGAAGTTAATTAATGTGAAAAGGAGAGTTTTGGGGTGAGCTCTCTTCGTGAGTTGAGATGAAGTGTTTAGTAGCAATCTCATTACCTCCCAAGGGCTTTCTAAGATAGGTCGGAGGATGGATACCCTTCATGAGTTGAGATGTGGTGTCCACTAGTTGTCCTTAACTTAGAATAATGAATGTTTAGAACTCCGTGGGAAGTTATGCTTAGCACCGACAGGATATGAAGAAGAGGTTGTTACACTTCGTGAGTTGAGATGTTGTATACCAATGTACCTCTTGAGATGAGTACTCCTCGTTAGTAGAGTATGAATTACTTAGTAGCAATCTCCTTATCCCTTAACTATGTGGCCGCTTAGGTATATATATTGGGAAAGCCATGTAAAATCTAAAGAAATGACCCTACTCTAGGCAAGTGGGGATCCCTCATCCGATGTGGGTTAATATCGGAATTCCTTTTCTAGATCTCATGGTGTTTGTCGGTTAAGATAGTACCCACAAAAAAATGAATGGATTAAGTATCCTAAAAGAGTGTACTACTTAGGGTAGGTGGTGGTATGAGACGGTATTTATCCATCGCATAAGTAGGCATTTCAAAAGGGGAGTCTTGGTGTGTTTGTATATGAATTGTATGATGCTCTTGTAATTTCTAATTATAGTGTGTGGAATTGTCTCCCATGCGAGGTAAGCCTATGGTTGGTAGTCTTAAGGATCACTTAGGTATGTATGAAGGGAGTGTATGGGCGGTTCCTTCACGTCTTACCTTAGTGAGTCTTAGGATAACTTTGTTAGGGAAACCTCTAAGGAAATGAGTTTCACTGTGTTTGGTGTGAATGGGTTCACTGTGAAATCACTTGGGTTCACTGCAAAATTATGTGTAAGTCCTAAAATCATGAAAGTTCTATTTTTATGATAAATGATGATTCTTATACAGTTTCACTTCTATATTCATGAAGGTTTTACTTATTTGGCATGAAAGTTCTATTTATACTAAAATGCCCCTTTTTGCATGTTTTGGCATATGCAATACTTAGTACATTGTCTGTACTAACCCCATAATTTTCTGTACTATAAGTATAGGTTGGAGACAAGAAGAAGTCTAGAAGGCAAAACTTTGAAATCGACTCTCTCAAGACTTGGTATGTCCTCATACGTTCGAGGACATAGTCTATGTTTCTTAGTTTCAATTATTAAGACTTATTATGTATTTCTTTCAATTATAAGGGTCATGTCCCTAAGATATTTATTTCGTGTCTTTAAGTTGGCTTTGACGGTGAGAATATTCTTCGTATTTATGAAAGAAGTTTCCTTTTTATTTTAAATGTTGTGAAAAGTTTTATTCCACATTACTTTTTATATCTTATGTAATGAACGATAGTTAAGACGGTTCTATAAGACCCCAAAGGGTCAAGTATACCTTGTTCCGACCAAAGGGTGCCCCCTTCTTATAGGGCTTACTTACGGGTCGTTACAAATAGCTTACATACTTAGTACATATCGTACTAATGCATATTGACTACATGTTGTCCATGCAGGGTCTTGAGAAGATTGAGTTGCTTGAAGGTTAGAGGTCCAAGGTTCCAAAGAAGAGAAGAAGTGGTGAGTCCTCATAGCTTCGAGGACAAACCTTAATGTTCTTTTCTGTCTTTCATTATGTTTTAGATTTTACGTGGGCTGCGTCCCAAGATATTTCATTCATTTCAAAGTTAGATGGTTTTTGAGACAATGTTATTAGAGATGCTTCCTCTTTTATGAAATACCTTTGTTTAACGAAAGTTTAAATTCCCTCCATTTATACATGATGTTATGTAATGAAGGCAAGTGGCTTGTACAAGACCTCCGAGAGGTCGAGTACGCCGGGTTGCGACCCAAGTGTTGGCCTTACTTCTAGGGTGTACTTGCGGGTCCTGACACATTGAATATCAATGTTTTGACCATGTTTTTATATGTTATATTCTGTTAGTTGATTCCTTGATGTCCTTAAAACTATTTTGTGTCATTTGAGGATGAATATTTTTTTTACTAGGAGAGAATGTAATGACCCTCATAATGAACTAGGTGGAACTAGAGCCACGCATGTGTGTGATGATGTAATGACCCTCATAATGAACTAGGTTGAACTAGAGCCACGCATGTGTATGATGAGCTTTCAAAGTCCTTAAATAGTTATTTATTGTGTTAGTAGTCAGTGCGTAAGATTTTGTTGATTTTGGAAGTCAAACTTCAATGGACGACCAAGACGTCCGACGACTAGACGTTTATGTGCTTAGGTGAGTTCTTGTGTGCCTTGGTATGTTTGGTGAGTTATTTGTAATCAAAATTGATGCGGGAGGAACCTGAGACCTATATGACCATGTATAAGGGTTTAACGTCTGGGTACAACTCAACCTAGGATCTACGAGGGGCCCAAGGGAAGGACCCAATATATGGAAATAAAACTGCAAAAACTGTCAACCAATAAACCAGTCGACGACCAGTAGACCAATCCAAAGATCGTCAAATCCGTCCATCCATTGTACCTGCATGTCGACTGGTTTAGGCCTCTGTATATCATAACCAAAGGACCTCATCAATGGGACGTCGATCCATCGACGGTCCATCATTGATGGGAATCAGTAGTGGCTTGCGAAAGCTGTCTAGATGTGGCTAGGCTTGGGGTGTTTTAGTAAATTCACCCCAAGTATTTTATGAACCATGAATGATTATTTTAGGGTCTTTAAGGTATTTTAAGTGGCTTTATACTCGTAGACCTAGACAAGACTTCATTGTTTGAAAATATCAAAACCCATCCCTCAAGAAGAACTCTCTCAAACTCCATAGAAGCTAGAACTCAAGGAAGATCTAGAAGTGAAGGTTTTGGATGTTTTATTCTTCAAAATTTCGTGCGTTTATTCACATTGAGGTATTATAGTTCATCCTTCAACTTTATTTCATTCAATGATCCATTACAATGAGATTTGAAAAAGGGTTTTAAACTCCAACTTCTTCTATCCATGACTCTAAGCATGGGTCGTTTCATGAAAACATTTTAATGATTGAAATAAGTTGTTGTTAGTGTTAGTTGATGATTTTAATGTCAATAACCCAATGAACCCTTGCTCATGCATATTTCAAACCTTTAGCTTATGAAGTGGGTTTAGTGTATATATCTAGATAATGTTAAAAATTATTATAGTTGTATACTTTATGCTATATTATGATTAGCTACTGCCTTAAAGGCGATTTTATGATGAATTATTGGAGAAATTGAGAAAAGGTGGTGAAAGCTTTGTTTAATAGTAAGTTGGTTGTATTGTTTAGTTCTTATTGTGAAATTATCTTGAGTGGTATGATCCACCTTCGGTGGCGGTGTTTATTTGAATTATATGAATATATGTATATATGTGTGTATAGTGATTATGGACTTTAAAGCGCAAATTGTGAAGTGAAGTTGTCACATCCGGGGAGCACCCCCTAGAAGTAACATGGCGTACATGACCTCTCGGAGGTCTTATACAAGCCCATAGTTATCATTCATCGCATGACATAGTAAATTTAGCGGAAAATTTAAAACTTTTCATAGCACATCATATGCTAGAAACTTGCTTCATATAAATTAAAACATAACTCGTAATACATATTTAGACCTTAAGTCTCTTTGTCATCTTAGACTCAATATCTTTAGAGTACATTAGGAACATGGCCCATAAGCCACATTACATAACTATAAAATATTTAAAGACTTTACATTAAAGACATAAGTAAGAGATCCTTGAACTTTATGGATTCCTTTCATTCAGCTTGAGAATTATCTAGCAAGCTCTTCACCATTCAAGACATCCTTTAAGCATCCATAACCTACACTTTGTGTAAAAAGTAGAGAAGAATGGGATTAGCACAAGAATGTACTAAGTATGACAACCATGGAAAAACATGCATTTAAAAGGGACATTTTCTTGAAAATCATACTTCATGCTTTTTGAGTAAATATTCATAAGACCTTTAACCAATAGCATTTATATCATTCAAATAAATCATATAAACATATTCAAAGGCCAAACATTACATAAGATCACATATAAGATTTATTATATTTTTAAGCCACTTTACAGTAGGCTACCTTTACCTTAACAGTGAACCCTTTCTCCATTAACTCATCAACCTTCCAAGTAACCTCTAGTGATACTAGTTGCAATGCATCACCCTAAGGCCATAAAGAAAACATACATACAATCTATACAAGGCAACACATACCATCATAGAAGTATAGTACAACATATACACATTTAAGCCAAACTATAAAAGACATTACAGTAAACTACATCAAGTCACACATACATTTACTTCTATGCATATACATCATTATTTAACCTTGTTCATGACCCCAATCTTTGTCTACTAGTGCAATGAACATATGAAGCCCCATAACCCCATACATTCTTAGCAAACCCCTCATGAGACCACAAAACTTAACATTCAATTCATATACACAAGTAAGTGAATATAACGTCATTCATGTTAATATAAGACCTTCATCATATATTCAATAATATCACATCATACATATAGATTCATACCATGCACATCTTCATAACAAGTAGGCCAATACTACAAAGTCATACATATGAACATAAACATAATCATATACATTAGGTCACCTTCCTAAGACTTCCTAAGGAGCCACTTGTGCAATGTCTAGATGGGTTCATTACTTCCACCTATACTAAGTAACCTTACTGAAGTAATCCTAGTTAGGATCCTATTCCATTACTTCCATTGTCCATTTTACTTTAGGGAAACGATAGCATTAACCGACACTAAGACCATGGGTGCTAAACATGGAATTTGGTGTTGTAGAGCCTTACACCAATGGAAGGTGTTCCTACCTAGCCAAGGTAGAACATTAACATATATCCTAGCATCCCAAATGAATTCACTTTGCTAGATCCTATGTGGCAAGCATAGTTTATGAAACTAAGAGATAGGTACTCCCTCTTCGTACCATTCGGTAATTGGGGCCTCATCTAATGGGAATCCATTGGATGAGTATCCCTCAAATGAAAGTCAACATCACATGTGGAAACTGTAGGGTGAATCTTTCCTCTTTATGGAAAGTCATCACCTCCCATTGTCAAGTTCACTCGGTGCTAAGCTAAGTCCCTTTTATTGAAAAGCCTTTAATTACATTTTTCATAAAACATAGGCTTGAGATATTCATTCCTCATATGCTTATAGCATATTCAAGCACCTATCTAGTTATAGAGTATTCTTGGGCACCCCTATAAAGGCCCCTCTTATTTACTAGATCATCATGCATGTGTGTGTGTATACATATATGTGAGCAAACCCTTCACATAATACATTAAGACCACACATGACCATACATTCATATTCATGCATATAGAAACCAAACCTAGGAACTATCCTATCAAGGTACACATGTGCAATGCATAGACAAGATCCCATACCCTTGTCCGTACTAGTACACCTATCAAGTCATCCTAGTAAGGAAATACATAACATACTTCACCTACATATACTTTACATGCATAGTATTAGACACTAGTGAATATGAGAACAACCTTTCATTTAGACACTATGAACATTTACTACATTGTAAGCATGCATGAAGTGTGAGTGTGTGTACATTGGTCAACATGATCACATAATGGCTATCAACAACATATTGAGACAGCCATCCTCTTAGACCACATTACACTTTCAAGCATAGACCACATAACTCACAATAGCATAGGAGGCAAGTTAACTTTATAGAATACTTTAAGACTCCTAACATTAGATATTCACACATTCACATAGGGGTACATGGGTAGGGTCATCAACCATTAATACCTAAAACATGGAAACACCTACTCATGATATTACATAACCCTTCACATTCTCATAACAATAGCAACATAACCTATATTCACAACTCAAATAGAAGACTAGGCTCAAGTTACACATAAAGAGATAATCATAACCACTTCTTCATATATTCATCAAATTGACTTCAAAGCCATGTTCAACATATATATAATTACATAAAGTAAACACCGCCACCATAAGTGGACCATACCACACAATGCCACTCACGGCTTCATCAACATTATTATAGAGAAGTAGAGAAATAGAAGAATAGAGCAATTCTTTCCAATCCTTTAGCCTTTGGTCATCATTGACCTTCACTACTCTTTCATAAATATTTCAAGTATAAGGCAGTAGCTAAAGTACCATAATCATAAAAGAAACCATGTACAATTCGCTACAATATCACATTACAATCTAATACAATACATCACATAGATACTAGAGAGTAGAAGAGCATAGATCTTTAATCCAATTCACTTGCATTGATCATCAATTATATTTAATTAATAGCATAAGTCTAGGGTAGTATCTTGAAGAAATCATAGCTTAAACTAGATCCTACTACAATTTCGAAAGAACTATTGATCACTGTAAACATGCTTCAAGTTAGATATTCATGGAAGATAAGTTTACATAGGTTCATCCTATTCAAACTATCATGCATTGATCCACATTCTATATATTATCTATAATTCATAACCACATTCCGTCATAGGCAGTATCTAAGGGCAATTAACCATGATCAATACATATAACAACTATCCGAACGTCGAGATTACACATTACTATCCCATAGACTAGAAGAACCTAATTCAATTCCCATAAGCCATCTTTAGTTCAATCATACAAGATTCATATTCCTAATTCCAACATGATATTAACCTAGAACAGTAGATACAACCAACTTAACATGATCTCAATCCACATTAATTCATTTAAAAGCCAATGTTACAGTGAACTATGGAAATTAGGCTAAACATGCTCAAATCTTCATACATTGATCCTTATGGATACTTCAACATCAATTCAACATAAATTCATGTAAATAACAGTATATACATTTACTTCAACGTAATAGACTCATAATTTAATCGATAGCAATTCAAGATCACAAAGCCCATGCAAGACTAAAACGTTTGGGTGATGGAGCATGTATTCATTATGCAATTGGAGTCAAATTCACGTTAAAACCACTGTATTAACTTCAATTTATCATGATTTAATCATTCAAAACCTTTTTAGAAGGAACCCATGGCACATTGAAGAAGACAATGTTTGATCATATTTTTCTCTCTTTGAAATATTTGAGAATGACTCTCCAGATGAAAAGATAACTAGAGATGAAGATCACCATACCTTAATCTTCATGAAGACCTCTAAAACTTGATGATTCACCCACGAAAGTCCATGCTCCAAGCAGATCTTGAGCTTCACCATCAATGGTGGTTTCTAGGGAGAAGATTTTTACAGAGAAGATTCTTACGTGTGTATAGGATTGGGAATGGGTTGATCACGTTTTAAATGACTTATATACACCCAAAATCAGTTTAATAATCCAAATAGAGTCGGTTTAGGACGTGGGTGAATTTCCCATTCACTCTTTTAATGAAACAGATGCAGGCATCAGTTAACAGGCCACCATCGACGGACCAACCTACTGGACGTAGGTCAGTCGACGGGCCGTGCCTGGCTTCCGTCATTTGGTACTTAGCAAATTTTTGGCTTGAGACCTGCCCAAGATAAGTACCAATCGATGGGACCTCACCAACTGGCCGTCGTTTGGTCCGTCGATTGACACTGCCAAGGCAGTGTCTCAACCAGCCTTGGGCCCTTCTTGTGGGGCCTTTTACTGGGACCATTTAGAAGTCGTACCAAGACGTTTCCAACGTAAATATAACCCTTAACAAGTTTTAGACCTCCCACATGAGTTTCACCCAAAATCAATACTCGCAACTCGTCCAAACAGGCTAGGCCCCATCAAGACACCCGTTGAGCGTCTTAAGGGCTATCTTTCGAACGCCTTGGACTTTCTTGGTCGTTTGACCTCCAAACTTCACGAAAATTTATATACTACCATTTGACATAATTATAAACCATTTTAAGACTTCATAAGCTCATTACATACAAATATAAGCATGCATAGACACATGAGGCACATAGGTGACTAGTCGTCGAATGTTTCAGTCGACCCTTCACGTTTGACTTCCAAATCACCTCAAACTTCATACCACGTCTAAGCCATATAATAAATCATTTTAGGACATTAGAACATTAAGACTAACACATTAGGCTCTAGACACCCTAACTCATTTTGGGGGTCTTATAGAAGTGATGATTTGTATGATATACATGTAGCGCTATTATGAAATTTTTACATCTCTAAATGAAGTACATGTATATGTGAAGCATGCTAGTGTTTGAAAAAAATATTGTAGGGTGGACACTTTTCTTGACTAGAGATCAAGTGTCTAGACGATTCTCTACTCTTCCTAAAGACTCTTGTAATCAAAAGGGGAGTTTTGGGGTGAAAACTCTTCGTGAGTTGAGACGAAGTGTTTAGTAGCAAATTCACTATTCCCAAGATATTTATAAGATAGGTTGGATGTTAAATACCCTTTGTGAGTTGAGATTTGGTGATCAAAACTAACCTCTAGGGATAAGTACCCTTCGTGAGTTGAGATGTCGTGCTAATTAGCTATCTGTTAACCTATAGTTAATGAATGTTTAAGACTCTGTGGGAGAGTTATGCTTAGCACCGAGAGGATTTCAAGAAGGGGTGGGTAAACTTTGTGAGTTTAGATATTGTATGCAATGTACCTTTTGAGATGAGTACTCCTCGTTAGTAGAGAATGAGTTAGTTAGAAGCATTCTCCTTATCCTTAACTATACACCCGCATAAGTGTAGCTATTGGAGAATCCATGTAAAGTCTAATAGAATGACCCTACCCTAGGTAAGTGGGGATCCCTCATCCGTTATGGTTTAATATCGGGATTTCAAGTCTTGCTATCACAAAAGAATGTAATGAATTAATTCTTCTAAAGATGTACTGTAAAAATCCGATAGTCCAAAACCTAATCTAGAGCCTCACATGAGTTTCTAAATGTTGTAGCACTTTTTTAAGGTAAAAAATAATATTTACAAGTCATATAGGAAGTTTTACAGTCAAAACATTAAGGAACGTCCATGACGTCCGGAGACTAGTGAAAAAGGTGCTAGTGTGTTGTATCCTATTTGACCGGGTTTTAAGAGTCTTAATTCGATGAAATTTGGTGGAAAGGTGTTAAACACATATTAAAATATATTTAGGGTCGAAACATCCGGGAACGACTCCCCAAGGACAACACTAAGGTTGTTACGACCGGAAAGTACACCACCGAAGAAAGGAGTACTCTTGAATTGGAACAAGAGGTGATCGACCTTTCAAAGGTCTTGCACAAGCCTCTTAACTATAATTCATTACATAAGACATGAAAAGTAGTGCGGAAATCTAAAACTTTTCATGATAACTAATAATAAGAAAAACATCTTTTATAAATACTAAGGATAATCTCATCGTCAAAAGCCAACTTAAAGACACGACATAAATATCTTAGGGACGCGTCCCTTTACATTGAAAGAGAATACATACTAAGTCTTCACAACTCATAAAGAAGAAACTAAAGAAAACATAGACTATGTCCTCTAATATATGAGGACATACCGAGTCTTGAGAGAGTCAACTTCCCAAGCTTGCTTTCTAACCTTCAACTCGATTCCAACCAATACTTATGGAGTATAGAAAAGTATGGGGTTAGTACAAACATGTACTAAGTATGACATTATGCAAAAGCATGCAAAAAGGGACAATTTAGAGGAAACATACAAGGCATGCTATTTTGATAAAATCTTTCATGAATTAAGATACAAAACATCATAAAGTCATACTTTAACACATAAGTTGAAACTTTCATTTTTCTTAAGATAAGAGCATACTTACAGTGAGCCCAAAATTACACATGAACTACTCCTATCCTAATTTGTCCAAAGGCTCCCCTAAGTAAGACATAAGGAGATCGCGCATACAACCTCCTCAATACCTACTCAAGAGATCCTTAAGACTACTGGGGATAAGCTTACTTCATTTCATTTACAAATCAACACTCCATACTAAAGACACTAGAGAAACATACTTGCATTTAAGAACTTCACATAAGTACCCCAGTCAAGTGGACTTACAAGTCACACAAAGTGCAATGTGAGAGTAGCATCACATACTACTACCCCCACTATGTGTCCTTGAGGATTCCATTAGATTAGATACACTAAATTCATCATTCATAGGTTTCATCATACAAAACATAACTTTAACATTCTTTCTTAACATTAAACATAAAGTCACATTACTTTCTTTTACATAATATCATGACCCATTCATACATTTCATATAAGGATACACCAAGACTCCCTCCAAAAGTCTACTCGTTGCGATGGATAAGTAGCGTCCTATTCTACCAACTACCATAAGTAGTACACCATTAAGAAGACATAGTCCATTACATTCTTTTGTGAGGGATAACTTTAACCGACATAGAACATGAGAGCTTGACAAGGAATCCCGGTACTACCCTTACTGATGAGGGATGCCTACATGACTAAGGTAGGGTCATATTCTTTATCCATTACATGGGTTCTCCAAAAGCTACACCTACACGGGCACATAGTTAAGAGATGAAAATATTGCTACTAATTAACTCACTCTCTACTAACGAGGAGCACTCATCTCAACAGGTACATTGGATACAACATCTCTACTCACGAAGTGTACCCACCCCTTCATCAAATCCTCTCGGTGCTAAGCATAACTCCCCCGTGGAGTCTTAAACATTCATTGACTATAGGTTAAGAGATAACTATTAAACACCCCATCTCAACTAACAAAGGGTATCCAAACTCCAACCTATCTTAGAAGGCTCATTATGAATAGTGAGGTTGCTACTAAACACTTCATCTCTACTCACGAAGAGTGTTCACCCCAAAATCCCCCTTTTTCATCCTTAGGAATAGTAAGGATGGTCTAGACACTTCATCTCTACTCACGAAGAGTGTCTACCCTACAATCCCCCATTTTCATTCATGCATTCAAGTGTGTGAGTGAGTACTTTTGAGCACACATTTCACATAATGACCATCATTCATAACATTGAATTCTAGACATGCTCACACACACATTTATAAAATTACACATTATTATAATTCACATATCAAATACATACTTCATTTAGACAGAACTCTTCAAGATACTCATTTCATCCTTCTAATACACATATCATACATCTACATATCTAAATCATAATATCACTTTACATATCATGCCTTCAAGACCATTTTAACAATACACATATAACTTAATATACATCAAATAAACACCGCCACCATAGGTGGACCATACCACTCAAGAGTTACTTCAACATAACATAAAAAAGATAGAAGAACTTACTCTTCATCCAAGCCTTTTCCACCTATTCACAATTTATCAAATTATCCATCATAAAATAGCTCTTAGGGCAGTATCTAAAACTGAATAAAACCACCAAGAAACAATAACTTTAACATCATCTAAGCATCCTCATTAAACCCATTCATAAGCTAAAGGTTGATAAAAGAATAGACATGATTCCATTGGGGTTTTGACATTAAAATAATCATTTAGAGCTAAGAACAACTCATTTAAATCAATAAAACATTTTCATGAAAAGTCCCATACTTAGAGTCAAGGAATAAAGAAAATTCAAGTTTCAAATCCTTTTTGAAATCGCTTTGAATGGCTCCTTGAATGAAAGAAGAGTCAAGGATGACCAACCATACCTTAATATGAATAAATCCACGAGATTTGGTGAAGAAAACGTCCACAATATTAAACCCTAACTCCACCTTGAGTTTTAGCTCCAATGGAGTTTGGGAGAGCTTTTTGGGAGAGAAGAACTTTTCAGGGTTTTAAAATTTTGATTTCTAAATGAGAGCTTGGGGTTTTTGGTTGGGGGAATGGGTATATAATGACCTAAAATCAGTATAAAACACCCCCCCAAATACCAAACCAAACCTACATTGATTGGAACACTATAGACAAGTCAATATCACTTAAACTTTCAGAATTCCCATTGGGGAAGAAGTCCGCGTCGCGGATATTCTCTCACTAGGCTTTGGAAATTATTTTTGGACAGTGAAGTGGGAGAACATGAGGTAAAGTGCATGTGCTTCACCAAGGCATAAATCCTACTACCTCGGGAAGCTTGTTTGGCTAAAGTTTGGGTCCTCCCTGTGGACCCTTAGAGTGGTCACCGGGGAGTCGTACCCAGACGTTTTGACCTTAAACATGTACCTATAGGTGCTAGGGTCATCCCCACTGATTTTAGACTTCAAAAACACAAATAAACACATACAACATACAAGGACACACTAGCACACATACAAGGCTAGTTTCCGAACGTCTTGGTCATTTCTTGACGTTTGCCTTACAAACTTCACCAACTGACTTTTAATGCAAAAATACATCATTTTAACTCATTATTAACTTATGGAACACATGTGAAGCTCTAGTTTGACCGACTTCATTTTTTGGGTGTAACAATACTCCCCCACTTGGAACAACATTTGTCCTCAAATGACACTAAACACTTTCAAGGACTTCAAGGATCAAACTAGAATCATACCACACATATCATAAAGGTTATAAGATTCAGAGTCAATTCACCAAACTCACAAGGAGCACCAACTTCACATCATTAAGCAATTAAGCAACATAAAAAAGTTGGGACAAGTTCCACAATTCAAACCACATACTCATTTCATCGCTCATGGAGGAACTAACTTCTCCAACCTTAGTCATTATCATACACATCATTTCTACATATTGAATCCATTGTTCATAAAAAATGCAATTTCTCAAATTTTGAACTTCTTTACAATGAACAGAATGACCTTAAAAGTGAAACATGCTAAAAATTCATTAAGGTGCCTTTCAAGCAATTCTAACATGAAAGCATGTCAACATAAGATATAAGACCATATAAACACATATCATAACCTAAAAATAACAAACAAATGGACTTATGACATAACGGGGACTTCACTCCGGATTAGTCGCTTTTTTAACTCCGAGAGCATAGAAACGACTCCTCTTAGGAGCATTGGCATCCGGACCATCATGAGGAGTTTGGTTGACCTCTTTCACTTTTGAATTGAGGGTAGGGCAATCTCTAATCTTATGGCCCCTACTACCACATCCAAAACAACCATCTGTGCCGGCAAGACACCTACCTAAGAGTTTCTTCCCTCAACTAGCACACCTAGGCCTCTCATAAGCATAACCACCTCCTTGATCTATCCTTGTTCCCCATGGAAGAGTCTTGATTATAGAACCTCTTCTTAGATTTAGTTTACTTGACTCCTCCAATTTAGGACTCTTTCCATCTCTAGTCATCTCCCTAAGCTTCGACCCCTCAATTTGTTGGGCATACACCATAAGACTAGAGATATCCATATCATTATGGAGCATAGACGTATTACATTCCTTCTTAACCATACTAGATATCCTCATCACGAACTTATTCATCCTAGCCCTAGAGTTAGATACTAAGGCTGGGGCATATTTGGAAACTTGGGTGAAATTAAGAGAGTACTCCTTAACACTAATTCCCCCTTGACAAAGGTTCATGAATTCCACTAACTTCCTCTGGCTCAATACTATGGGAAAGAACCAATCAAGAAGGGCCGTTTTGAACACTTCCCGATCTACCGGACATTCCCTTAAGGGTATCTCATCCCTCCATTGCTCAAACCACACTTGAGCCACATCCTTATGTTGATAAGCGGCTAGTTCCGCTTTCTATCTAGGATTCACACCCATAGCATCAACCACTTTTAACACCTCATCTATCAAACCTTGTGGATCTTCATCCACATTAGTGCCATGGAAAGTAGGAGGCTTCATCCTCATGAAATCCCGGATTCTAGAAGCGGGAGTACTAGCATTGGGTTGAGGTCCAACTCCTAGGTTATCTTGGGCAACCACATAATTAGTGACGACTTGAGCTTGAGTCACCATGAATTGAGTCAAAACTCTAAGAGCAAACCTTATCTATGCATTTGGTTATATCCCCTTCAACATAAGGAGATTGAGGACCTTGTGGCATTGAAGGAATTTGGGGTGCTTGAGGTTCTGGAGGGGGAGCCTCTTCATTCACCTCCTCTTGGTCAACTATAGGAACTTGCTCATTCTGGAGAGCAATTCTCTCGTTATCTACTTCTCCCTCCTCCATTCTAGCGGGTGTACTTATTGTATTCATTTCCTATAAACACAAGAGAAGAGGTTGAGAAAAAGTAACTTATAGAACTCAACTCATAGGCACGACACTAGATAAATAAAGAAAAGTGAAACTTCTATCGTCCTATAGCCTCTCGTCCATAGGTGTGTCGCGACTCACACCGATGAACAAGACTCTACTAGATGTGGCTTGTGAGACTTTGTACCCTAAACTATTTCCCAAAATTTTATTCTTTGATATCAAGTTTGTTACGACCCGCAAGTACACCCTAGAAGCACAGAGTACTCTTTAGTCGGAACAGAGAATGCTCCACCTTTCAAAGGTCTTGCACAAGACTCTAAGCTATCATTCATTACATAAGACATGAAATAGTGCGGGAATTTAAAACTTTTCACGATAACTAATAATAAGGAAAACATCTTTTATAAATACTAGGATAAGCTTATCGTCACAAGAAAACTTAAAGACAAGACATAAATATCGTAGGGACACGGCCCTTTACATTTAAAGAGAATACATACTAAGTCGTAAAAAGACTTAAAGAAGAAACTAAAGAAAACAAAGACTATGTCCTCGAATATATGAGGACATACCGAGTCTTGAAAGAGTCAACTTCCCAAGATTGCCTTCTAACCTTCAAACCGCGTCCAACCTATACTTATGGAGTATAGAAAAGTATGGGGTTAGTACAAAGATGTACTAAGTACGGCATTATGCAAAATCATGCAGAAAGGGAAAATTTATAGGAAACATACATGTCATGTTATTTTGATAAAATCCTTCATGAATTAAGATACGAAACATCATTAAGTTATCATTTAACACATAAGGTGAAACTTCAATTTTTCTTAACATAAGAGCATACTTACAGTGAGCCCAAAATTGCACATGAACTACTCCTATCCTAAGTTGTCAAAAGGCTCTCCTAAGTAAGACTTAGGGAGATCGACCATACAACCTCCTCAATACCTACTGAAGAGATCCTTAAGGCTACTAGGGATAGTCTTACTTAATTTCATTTACAAATCAAAATCCATACTAAACACACCAAATAAACATACTTGCATTTAACAACTTCACATAAGTACCCCTCTCAAGTGGACTTACAAGTCACACAAAGTGCAATGTGAGAGTAGCATCCCATACTACTACCCCCACTATGAGTCCTTGAGGATTCCATGAGATTTGATACACTACATTAATCATTAATAAGTTTCATCATACTAAGAATAACTTTAACATGCTTTCTTAACATTAGATATAAAGTCACATTACTTTCTTTTAAATCATATCATGACCCGTTCATACATTTCATATAAGGATATACCAAGACTCCCTCCAAATGTCTACTCGTGCAATGGATAAGTAGCGCCCCATTCCACCACCTACCCTAATTAGTACACCCTTAAGAAAACTTAGTCCTTTACATTCTTTTGTGGGGGATAGCTTTAACCGACATAGACCATGAGAGCCTGTCATGGAATCCCGGTACTATCATTATCGGATGAGGGATCCCTACTTGCATAACGTAGGACATATTCTTTAGCCTTTAGAAGGGTTCTCCAATACCTACACCTACGCGGGCGCATAGTTAAGGATAAGGAGATTGCTACTAAGTAACTCAATTCTACTAATGAGGAACACCCATCTCAAGAGGTACATTGGATACAAAATCTTTACTCACAAAGTGTACCACCCCTTCTTCAATCCTCTCGATGCTAAGCATAACTCCCCATGGAGTCTTAAACATTCATTGAAGATAGGTTAAGAGACAACTATTAAAAACCCATCTCAACTCACGAAGGGTATCCAAACTCCAACCTATCTTGTAAAGCTCATTCGGAATAGTGAGGTTGCTAGTAAACACTTCATCTCTACTCATGAAGAGTGTTCACCCAAAAGTCTCCCTTTTTCATGATTAGGAATAGTAAGAATGCTCTAGACACTTCATCTCTACTCACGAAGAGAGTCTACCCTACAATCCCCCATTTTCATTCATGCATTCAAGTGTGTGTGTTAGTACTTTTGAGCACACCTTTCACATAATGACCATCATTCATAACATTGACTTCTAGACATGCTCACACACACATTTATCACAATTACACATTATCATAATTCACATATCAAATACATACTTCATTTAGGCACAACTCTTCAAGATACTCAGTTCATCCTTCTAATACACATATCATACATATACATATCAAAATCATAACTTCACTTCACATATCATAAATTCAATGTCATTTTCACAATAAACATTTAACTTCATATACTTCAAGTAAACAGTGCCACCAAAGATAGACCATACCACTCAAGAGTTACTTCAACATAACTTAACAAACATATACAAAAATGAAGTCATGTCATTTACCTCTTAAAGGACTTATACAAAAATCAGCAACTTAAGCAATCCTTTAAACATACTAAACAAGTTAATTAAGTCATATGCATATCAACATACTTAAACCCATAATCTCATAAGACTCTATTATCAAGTAATAACATCACAAGCATAAATAAGAGTAAATTATGTATATAGCAAAGCAACCCAACCAATCATAATCCTTATAAAGCCACAAGTTCAATGACCAAGCAAAGCCCCATAACCTTACTTAATCAAGTAACCCTCTAAAGATAATAATTAGTAATTCACTTCACATCGCATAGTCTTCAATCTCATATGATGTTTTTTCTTTAACAATGATAACCAATTCCATGTTCATAAGCATCTTATTTAACATATAAAGTCATTTACATTATATCATTATTTACATACATAATATTAACTTCTCAAAGCTCCTATCAAGACAAACTAGTGCAAGGCATAGGTAGAGTCCCATACCCCTACCTAGGCTAAAGTTAAACCCTTCAAGTCACTTTAATTAGTTTATACCTCATTCATTCTTTTTAGTTTAGGGAACTCTTGCCTTAACCGACATAGACCACATGAGCTAATGTGGAATCCGGTGTCATGAAAGCCTACACCGATGGAAGGTGGTCTACCGGCCAAAGTAGAACCTAATACAAACATAGCTTTCTAGGTGGATCCACTAGCTAGTATCCTATGGTGGCAACATAGTTCAAGAACTAGGAGATAGGTATTCCCTCTTCATTCCATGTGGTAATTGGGCCTCTTCTCATGGGAATCCCTCGGATGACATATCCCCAAAACAAGGGAAGTTAACATCACATGGGCAACTCTAGAGTGAACCTTTCCTCTCCTTGAAAAGTCATCACCTCCCATTGTCAAGTTCACTCGGTGCTAAGCTAATTACCTTTAATTGAAATGCCATTTAGTCTTACTACAATCATAAACTTAGTATAGGTCATAGGGTCTAACCCTTGTATATTCATCATCTTAGCTCAATAAGAATTGAATGAGAAATAGTCCTTTCATCACAATTCATATAAGTGAGGTTAACAATTTTCCTATCACATCGTAGTAGGGCACATTAATACACATCACCATCCTTATAACATGTACACACTAAGCAACCTCACAACCCAAAGCATAAGAAATTTCAATTCAATCATCATACTATCCTATCACCCTAAACAAGATATACTCCAACACAACATCATGACTTGATCACAATTATCCAAAATTGAAGTAAGAAATAGGATAGTCAATACTTACAAAAACTCCTCCATAGTTCATCATAAGGGCCTTACCATCAACCCCCAACTCAACCCAATTTGAGTCTTCACCCCAATATAATCCAATAACCACATGATGATGAAGTTAGAAGAGTCACTATAACATAATTCAACACTAAACCAAAGCTTGAAAACATGATAGCTAAGTCTATCTTCTTAACCTGGATCAATACTTCAAGAATTATCATAAAAGACTACAATTCATCACAATAGATTTATGATCAGTGTAATAACAACAATTAAGGATGATTTAACCAATAATAAAGTCAATTGAATCAAATCCAACACAATTCATATCAAGATCAAACCTAGGGTTAGGGGTTAAGGGTCAAAATCTACAATCTAGACCAAACCATCTCAATTCATCCTAATCAAGTTACAATACATGATAATCTACTCATTATATTCTAAAGAAAGTATAAACAACTCAATTCATAACATCAATTTCGTAATTGGATGAAACCCATATGAAAACACAACTTTTTGAAAAACCTTTGAAGGAACCCTTTGAGGAAAGAAGTCTCAAAGGTGAAGAGATCCCATACCTTAACGTTTTGGTGAGAATTTGATGATTAATCCACCCTTTTCCATCCACCAATTCACCTCCTAGACTTAGCTTCAATGGAGTCTTCCAATAGAGAGAGAGAAAGAAGAGAGAATGTAGAGTAATTTGTTTTTGGGTTGTGTTTAGATTAAGTGAGGTTAGGTGCTTTATGGGGTGAGTAACTAACTTAATTAGACCCCCCTTAATCCCTTAATTAACCACCTAAACGTCCAACTAATTAAATGAGCTTAATTCAAAACGTGTAGGATTGACGGATCACGATCGACGAGACCACGATCGACGGATCGTTGGTCCATTGACGGGCAGGTCTGCCTCCGTGCTGCACAACCGTAAGCTCGGTCAGAGACTTGTGTAGGCAGAGGCTTTCTCCATTTTTTCTAAGTTTGGGACAACGGTGGCATCGGCGCCCCGTCGATCCACACACGGACCGTCCTCTTGGTCGTCGACTGCACACTGCCAGGCAGTGTTGTCCCCAAACTTCAAGGGTCCTCTTCAAGGGCCCTTGGTTGGTCCTGTGGGAGTTGTACCCGGACTTTTTGACTACAAAACACCTTGAACACATGTTACACATATATTAGCCAAGTTTGGTATAATTCCAACTCTTAAAACTAGGCAAACAAGCTAGGACACACTAGCACCTCTTTGAACCAACTTTTGGACGTCATGTACGTTCTTGGACGTTTTAGTTTCCTAACTTCCCATATGACCTATGTTCATCAGAATTGACTTAGAAACAGTACTTAGACTTCATGACATCTAGGTTAGGCTTTACAACACGTCTTGAATTTTGAAATGTTACAAGAATGTAACAACCTAAAATGAACTAAGGTGAACTAGAGCTTCGTAAATGTTTCATGAGTTAATTTTTAGTTAAATGGTTAATAATTATTTTTTCAGGCAGTCTGTATGTTTTGGTTGAGTTTGGAAGTCAAACGTCCAAGAACTTCCATGACGTTCAGAAGGTTTGCCTTAGATTGTACTTGTGTGACCTTATGTGTTTTAGCAAGATTTACGTGTTTGTGTTGATTGAAATTGGTGTGGGATGTTCCTAAGACATAGATGACCATGTTTATGGGTACAACGTATGGGTACGACTCCACCAAGGACCCACAAGGGTCCCTATAAGAGGACCCCAACGTTTAGGAAGAAAACTGCCAAGTTCACTGTCCCATCAACTCCCAACATCAACGGACCGTAGTCCTATTGACGGGCCTTCGTTTGGGGGCGTAGATCCACACTTCGTGGTGGGAGCTTAACCTGCATGGACCAGTCACTGAAGCCATCGACGCCCTAAAAGGATGGGCCGTCGGTCAAATGACGCCCAGTAGCTTGGGTTCGTCAATTGGCACCTGTAGAGCCTTCACGTTTTACTCCCAAGCTTGGTGTTTTTTTTTAAATTCACCCAAGTCTTTTATGAACATAGGAAGATTATTTTAGGGTTTTTAATGTATATTGAAGTAGTTTTATGTCCTAGACCTAGACAAGATCCCTCATTTCAAATATTCAAACTCTCTCTCTCTCTCAAGAAAGATTCTCTCAAAACTCCATAGAAGCTAGAACTCAAGGAAGAGCCAGGAGGGCTGGTTGAGGACGTTTCTTCATAAATATTTCGTGGGTTTCGGTCTCTTGAGGATTTAAGGTTTGAAATCTATGGTTTAGTGTTTAATGTTTACATTTCGTATTTTGCACTTAGGTTTTTTTTTTGGACTTACTGTATAGGGTTTTAGGGTTAGGGTTAGGGTGTAGGTCTTTTTAGGTTTTATTGTTCAGGGTTTAGTATTTGCGGTTTAAAATCTATGGTTTAGTATTTAATGTTTGGGTTTTGGTATTTTGGTAAGGGTTTAGTATTAGGGTCTTTTTTTTTTTTTGGTAAGGGTTTAGTTTGGGTTTTATTGTTCAGGGTTTAGTATTAGGGTCTTTTTTTTTTTTTTTTTTTTTATTGAACTACCCTTGGGTGGGTAAGGGGCTGAGCAGCACCCCCAGGCCTTAACATTAATAAACAAAACAAAATACAAAGGAGGGGACATAAACCTAACCTCCAACCTAAGGTGGTTCAGAGTCAATTTCCAAAAGAGGACGTCAACTCCTCCCCGTACATCAAGGATGAAACCAAAATACTAAGCACCTAAGGAGAGGACTCCTCTCATTACAAAGTATCTAGGAAGCATAAACAAGGGAGACTCTCCCTTTACAAGGTAGAATAAAACTAAGCTAACCTATTCAAATAGCTATAGTTGACAGGCTGCAAGGTTGATCAAGGTGGTTCCTTAATTCTTCTGGTCTTCCTTCTTCTAAAGCTAGGCATCTCCAGTAAATCCAGGTGATAGTATGATTTTGCTTCCTTAGGCATGTGCTGGCTGCTGAAGTATATCTGTGGACTGGTTGTCATGTGACTGTGTTTTGAAAGAGCATCAGCCACCCAATTTGCTTATCTGAATATATGTAAGCACTTGAATTGCTGAGTCTGAGAGATGAGATCTTGCAATCTTCCCAACTGTGTGATGATACTCCATTGAGGAGCTGTCTTCTTTAAAATCCAATGTACTACTCGTTGAGAATCATGCTCCAAATTATGTTTCTATATCCCAGTTCAAGTGCCCAAGTCAAACCAAATATTGCTGCCTCTATTTCCGCTTTGTTGTTTGTTCCTTCTCCAAGGGGTGTTGTGAAAGCCATCACCAATTTACCATTTTTATCCCTCAAAATGCCGCCAGCTCCCAACCTTCCAGGATTAGTTGTTGCGCTGCCATCGGTGTTTACTTTGAGCCATTGGTCGGGAGGTTTAAGCCATGCTACCAAACTCACTTTGATGTCATGCACACACTTTTCACATTTTTGAATTAAATCTGTCCATTTTGCAGGCCACTGAAGCGGAGGGAAGGCTGTGGAAAGCATTTTGTAGTTATCCTTGTAGATGGCATATTTGACCCTGCTGATATTGGTTGTCTTGCCTCCATATTTAGTTGTGCACCTGTTCTTCCATAAGTTCCAACAAATGAAAATTGGGGTCGCTTGCAAAAGTAATCTGTGGGCTGCATTCTTAGGTGTGGCATTCCACCACTGCTTGAGCAGTGAGTGCAAGTCAGTCTGGTCTGGCTGCAGCCCTGTAGTGGCTGCAAAGCTGATCCAGATGTTGGTTGCGAAGTTCCCTTTGTTGAAGATATGCTCAATGCAATCCATACCTGCCCTGTCAAAACAACACACACACTTTGATGGCTCAATGCCAAAACTAGTTAGCTTGTCGTTAGTAGGGAGTTTACACCTAAGGGTTCTCCATAGTAAAAAGGAAATCTTAAAAGGAATGTATTTATGCCATAAAATAGAGTTAAAGTGATGTTTAGCTCTTTTTTCTGGGATTTCCTCCCAGGCTGATGAATAGCTAAATGCTCCATGAGTGTTGAGTTTCCAAACTGGCTGATCTAGAAGATGTTGTTGAGGTGAAATTTTTGTAGCTAGTATGTTGTAGAGTTGACTGGCAGGTGCCTCCTCTAAAAGCTTGCTCCAATTCCAACTTCCTTCCTCCCAAAATTCAGCAACTGTGGAGTTGTTGAATCTATTACTGGTGGTGGAGAAGCTTGCAAGAGGTCCACTACCGAGCCAATTGTCCCACCAGAATGAACAATTCCCAGCTTGGAGCTTCCATTGAATATGTTGTTCCACCTGTTGTCTATTCATCAGCATATGTTTCCAGGTCAAATAATCACCTGTATCCCATTTTTTGCTAACAAGGTTGGATCTTTGGCAATATTTAGCTTTTAAGAAATCACCCCACAGAGTTTGTTTGGTTCTAAAGATCCACCACTGTTTGAATTGAAAGGCCCTGCAAGTATCTTGTAAGTTCCTCATTCCCACCCCCACTTCATCATAGGGGTAACTTAGATTTTTCCATGAAGCCCAGTGGTACCTCTTCCTATCGCTCTTCCATCCCCAGAAAAAATCAGCTATAAGCATTTGGATTTGCTTAGGTATTGTCACTGGAGGTGTTACTGCAGATAGAAGGTGAATATGAAGAGCTTGAAGAACATGCTTAGTGAGAATAGCCTTGCCTCCATAGCTAAGTTGTTTGGTTTGCCAACCTGTAATTTTACCAACAACCTTGTTAACAAGATCAGAAAAATAAACATTTCTAGGTCTGCCAACAAATAAAGGGCATCCTAGGTAAGTAATAGGACCCTGTTTTTGTTTGAACCCTGTCAGCCTTTTAATTCTATCTCTAGTGCTATTAAAAGCATTAGAGTGTAGCATAAAGTGGCTTTTATCACCATTAATGAGTTGACCAGAAGTGATCTCATAATCTTTTAAAGTTGCCATTAAAATCTTTAAGGTTTTGCACCTTCCAGAAGAAAACAGAATTATGTCATCAGCAAAACTCAAATGGTTCACTTGGGGTCCCCTCATTTCCATGAAGAAACCATTATAATCCGGGTGATTATGTAACCTGTTGAGAGATCTTGAAAGCACCTCAGCACCTAAAATAAATAGGGCCGGAGAAAGAGGATCACCTTGCTTGAGGCCCCTAGTGGAGTTGAAAAAACCATACCTCTTACCATTCACAATGATTGAGTACCAATTGTTAGCCATGATTCTCCACACCATATCAATGAACACCTCATCAAACCCCATTTTCCTTAGAACTAAGCAAATATATGACCATGAGACTCTGTCATAAGCTTTTGCCATGTCTAGTTTAATAATGACATTACTTCCAATGTTGGGTTTCTTGATTTGGTGAATGATTTCCTGAGCTAACATGATGATTTCAGAGATGCTTCTTCCTTTCACAAAACCGGACTGATTGGGAGAAATCAAAGAGGGGAGGATAGGGCTAAGTCTGTTACTCACTAGTTTGGAAATTATTTTACTAGTGAAGTTACTTAGACTTATAGGCCTAAACTTAGTAAGCTTGTTTGGATTATTTACTTTGGGGAGCAGTACAATACAAGAATGGGAGAAATATTTAGGAATCATTTGACCACTGAACAATGCCAGAATCACCCCCATTAGATCATGCTTGATAACGTGCCAGCACTTCTGAAAGAAGTACCCATTCATGCCATCAGGACCTGCTGCAGAATTAGAGTTCATAGCAAAAACCACTTCCTTAAGTTCATTCATATCTGGGACATTGGTAAGATGAGTATTCTGATCATGACTAACCATCCTTGGAATACACTCCAAGGTGTGCTCATTAATAAGCTTTTCCTCACCTGTGAATATAGATTTGAAGTGGTCACAAGCAGCTTGAGCATTGTTATCCTCACCTTGAATCCAATCCCCATTTTCAGTGACAATTTTGTGCACAAAAAGTTTCCTTCTCCTTCCCCTTATAATAGAATTGAAATATTTGGAATTGGTGTCACCTTCCTTGAACCATTGGAGCTGGGTTTTCTGTTTCAAAATAGTATCCTCCAACTTGAGGAATTTAATATATTGAGCATTGATTTCATGAAGGGAACTTCTATGAGAGTCACTTTGGTCTAGGATGTATTCCTCTTCAGCTTTGTGCGCTTGTTCCTCATACATCCTTACTTTTTGGAAAATATCACCAAATTCCTTTCTTGACCAAGTACTAAGAGTGTTTGACAATCTTTTCATTTTCTGGTGGAATTTCCACATGCCATTACCTTCTACATCCTTATCCCAACAAGCTTTCACAATTTCCATGAACTGAGAGTTATCAACCCAACAATTAAGGAATTTGAAATACTTATGTGATCA